>OVBA01006695.1:0-13576 GCA_900406435.1 Lepidium aucheri
ATCACAGGTAACAGCACTCAACTCATTGAAAAATTCAAAGAAGATATGAAGATGGAGTTTGAGATGACAGATTTGGGGTTATTAAATTACTTTCTTGGGATTTTTATATCTCAAGAAAAATATGCCAACAAACGTGTTGAGAAGTTTGGGATGAAAGGAAGTAAAAGTGTAAGCTCTCCACTTACACCTAACGGCAAGAAGATAGAAAATGATCAAGAGTATGGAGAACCAACAAAATTCAGAAGTATTATTGGTGGTCTTTTGTACCTGTGCACATCGAGACCAGACTTGATGTTTGCAAGTTCTTATCTCTCACGATACATGTCTATGCCTCTCATGAAGCATTACCAAGAAGCCAAGAGAGTATTAAGATATGTTAAAGGTACATCTAACTTTGGAGTTCAATTCACAAGTGTTGAAGAACCAGAATTGTTAGGCTATTCAGACAGCGATTGGGGTGGCTCAGATGAAGATATGAAGAGCATTTCTAGATATGTTTTTACTCTTGGTTCTGCAGTATTTTGTTGGAAGTCAAGTAAACAGCAAACGGTAGCACAATCAACGGCGGAAGCGGAGTATATTGCTGTATGTGCTGCAGCAAATCAAGCAATTTGGTTGCAAAGACTTCTAGAAGAAATCGGTTTTAAGTCTCAAAGTGGTGTTCCAATCTACTGCGACAATAAATCTGCAATTGCAATTGCCAAGAATCCAGTACAACATCGAAGAACCAAACACATTTAGATCAAGTATCATTTTGTTCGAGAAACAGAATACAATGGTCTGATTCAACTCAAGTACTGTGAAGGAGAAGTTCAACTCGCAGATCTTATGACAACGACATTAAGTGGAACAAGGTTTGAAGATCTAAGGAAGAAGCTTGGAGTGAAGCCGAGATATGATTAAGGGGTAGTGTTGAAGCATAATCATATCTCATGTAAGTTTTTATAAACTAAAGTACGACTCCCTCCATTTCATAATAAGTGTCATTCTAGATTTTTTCACACAAATTAAGAAAACATATTAAAATTCTATTATACCCTTAACATTTAATTGACTCTTGACATTTTCTTTTTTCTTATTGGTTAGTAATGAGGTTAAAGTAGACCATTTATGCTACAAGTTATCTCGTAAATTTAAAACGACACTTATTTTGAAACGAAAAAACAANTAAAAAACAATCCTAAAATGACACTTATTATGAAACGGAGAGAGTATTAGAATAAGTTAGTTAATTGTTTAAGAGTCACGAATGGATAATTGTGTTCTTTCGTATAAGTTGTGTCTATTTAGAAACACACATGTTCAAACACACCTATTCGTGTTTGTATAAGAAGAAGAAATCAAGTTCAAAACAGTACGTGTGGAATACTTTTCTCTCATCAATAAAATTTTATTTTTCCTTTATACTCTGTTTTTCTTCTTAACTCTGTTAAAATCAGAGTTCATTGTTTTGATCAAAAACAACAACACTTTTGAGGTGGAAAATTTTCCCCTTTGCATAGTCAAATCCATTTCAACTAAAAAGGGCTAAAAATATGAAGGATGGAGGGATTATAATTCCATGTAAACTAATGTTAACTATCAAGTAAGTCTGTAACCACATAAAATTTAAGTTTCTGACTATAACCACTTGAAACTTTCGAACTATGTTATAATCATACCGATAAATTTTGATTTGGATTTTATCTATATGAAACTTTGAACCGGGTTGTAACCACATAAAAAATCAAATTTCTTTCTTTAACCACATGAAATTTTGATTTTTCTAACTTTAAAATAATATTAGATTTTTTTATAAAATTATCTTAGTTTATATTTTAAATTATATAATATAATATGTTATTTTATATAATTGTAGTGATAATTTATATTATTTTATCAACATTTTAATATATTAAAATCATAGATATTTACATTTTATAAATTTAGAAAAAAAAATACTTTGAAAATGTAATTGTTTAATATATTTTTTGTTCTGCATCAACTTATTATAAATGATGGTTTCATTTTTGTACGTCATTTAATAAATGATGGTTTTTCTTTGTTTCATTTTTGATAGTTAACAAAAAGTTATAGCTCTCTTCCACACATTAGCAAAAAGTCATCATAGTTTCCCGGCCGTTGATTATTGTGTATCTTTTGACGAAAGAAGCAATGGCGCAAATGAGTATTATTTTATAAAGTTAAAATATGTTTTTGAAGAAGCAATGGCTTTGAACAAAGCAATGAACAAAGCACTTAGAAACCAAAATTGAAGAACTTTAGAATTTAATAAAGAATTATTTTTTATTGTTTTAGAAAACTCACTCAAAAATAAAAGACGCAAAACCAAAATTCTTAAGTTATATGACACTTTGGTATCTCTCTTAAATAGAATAGACAAGACAAAGTTATTTTAACTTAATTAGGAATATATGTTTAGATAAGTTCTAAATCATAACATACTATATCTTATCTATTAAGTAACTTGCACATCAAGTTACCATATTCAAGATTAATTAAGCATTTTCTCCCTTAAACTTGAAGTCAACTTGTTCATTGTCTTGAACACCAACATAGTCTCGCATCTCCTTGAACTTGATTTTTCGTAATGCTTTTGTTAGAATATCCGTATTTTGCTTTGTTCCGGGAATATGTTTAGCATCGATTTATTCATTTTCAACACATTCTCTTATAAAATGAAACCTTGTGTGGATGTGGTCGTTTCTTCCATGAAAATCCGGATTTTTGGTGAGTGCAATTGTGGATTTGTTGTCTATTCGAATCAAGACTCTATCACGAGATATTCATGTGACTTCACTTAACAAGACTTGTAACCATATTGCTTGTCTAGTAGCTTTGGTGTCAGTCATGAACTCGGCTTCACACGATAATAAAGCAATGGTTTCTTGTTTTTGAGAACACCAAGTAATATGACTTTCTCCTAAATAAAATATTTGTCCACTTGTGCTCTTTCTATCATCCGGATAACATTATGACTACTATCATTATAGCCTATTATTTTTGGTACTTTTGTTATGGATCTCGTAAATACTAAGCTAAGAGTGATAGTATTTCTCAAATATCTTAAGCATTTTTTTCCTGACAGCTTCATGAGATTCTCTAAGATTTAGTTTAAATAAACCAACTAAAAAATAAATCATAAATTACTAGATATATCAGGTTGGTAAATGGCTTTTAGTCTAGTGGCTGGTGGTAAGTCCACTAAAGACAGACGCACATGCATCAGGGATCGAGTCTCATCACGTACAAGATTTATGTAGGAATTTGGCTAATGGGCCGACCTTTGTGGCCCATATTGATATTACCGTTGACAAAAAATAAAAGATATATCAGGTTAAAAATGAAAATTATTTGGTCGAAAAAAGTAGTGAGGAATTTAAAATATTTGCCACTAATCCAATATTCCAATTTAGGTGTTTTTAAAAGGCAAATATAGTTAAGAATAACATTAATAGGTATGAATCATATTCTTTATGCTTATTTTAACAACAATTAGATTGGCAATCAGATTCCTAAACCTTACTCCATAAATTTTATTTCTAGTCTACTAATTGTAGTGGAGAGAGATCGAATATCTAGTATTATTCATTAACTGGATCATCCTGACAATCAAACCGAGTAGAACACAACAAAATAGTCTACGACCTAAATTTCATAATTTAATAATGATGTGTATATTATTTAGGTTCAAATGTATCCATAAATTTAAAATATTAAAACATACATATAATAATTAAGAGTTACATTTTAAACAAATTCATTGAGAATCTTACGGACAATAGGATGAGCTCTACACATTGCAGTCAACGGTGTCGCTGGACGCATCGTAGTTGCTTCACTAATGTCCACAAATTCTTCTCCAACTCTTTCCCATTCAAAACATTGAACCATCGATCCAAGAGCCAAATTCACTACTCGTTGAGCTAGTCCAGAACCAGGACAAGCTCGTCGTCCCATCCCAAATGGCATCAACTTCTTTTCTTCCCCTTCTTTCTCGAACCGTTCTGGCTCTTCCCATATCTCTGGGTCTCGATGAATAGCCCAAGCATTCACTATTAAGGTCGTGCCACTTGGGAAGTCATAACCTCCGACCTTACAATCATCCATTGCTCTATGTGGGGCAAGTAATGGAGCGGCCGGGTAAAGTTGAAAAATCTCCAACACAATACATTTAAGGTAAGGAAGATTTTTTGCATCTTGTTCATCTATTAATCTATTTAAACCGATTTTCATATTGATTTCTTTTCTTGCTTTCTTTAAAACCTCTGGATGGTTCAACAAATTCAACATTGTCCATTCCAATATTCTTGTTAGCGTTACATTTCCGGCGAATATCATAACCTATAAATCCAAATAAAAATCAATAACTAAGACACTACATAAACTTATAACAAGCTTTTATCTTATGAGATTTCAATAGAGATTCTTCTATACTTACAACTATGAGTCCTTTGAGAGTGATATCAGTATAATAATCAGGTTGGGTTTTTTGGAGAGAAAGCAAGTGATCAATCATAGTGTTACCTTTTCTTGTTGTGCATGTTTCTCATCGACTAGGCCTTGAAGAAATTCATCGACTCGAACCGCCAATTTCTTGACCGTTTCTCATCATCTGTAACCCAACGCAGCCACGGAATATAGTCGGAAGCATGTCCAACTCGAGCACTAGATACTGCCTCATCAGGCAGTAGCCTCATACGTTTTGCTTCATCGTCGTTCTCTGTTCCATCTCCATATAATCGTTTTCCAGCTATCATCATGAGGATCTTATTGTTGGTTATTTAAGTTTAAATATGAACGGTTGTCATATTTAATTGTACGGTTGTAAACGTACAAAATAAAAAATCACATTCGTTGGTTTTAAAAAATTATAACTATTGGTTTTTAAAAGTTACAACTGTTGGTTTTAAAAGTCACAACTATATGAACGGACGTGACTATACGAACGGACGTGATTATACGAACGGGTGCTTTGACCCTTATAAATATAGGGTCTTGGAATCATTTGGTACATAAGAGAAAAACTAGAGATAACAAGAGTGATTCATGTTTTAAAATTCAGTCTGAATTTTGGCAATCAACTCATAAACAAAACACAAAACCTCTAATTGTTTCTCTTGTATCTTAGCCTAGAACAAGAGAGAACTTTGATTGTCGTATATTAGAAGAGATTTCGTGTAACCCAAGACTTGAGAATAAAGATCGAAATACTCTTTAAGGAAAGTGCACTCAAGCAGAATTCAATCATTATCCAAGTTTACCGACCAATTTGTTCCTCCTTTTCCAACAATCTTAAAGAGTATTTTCTAGTGAATAATGGATAATGTCTATGTCTGTGAGATGACATCAAAGAATCGATTAAGCTATAAAGGCTAAAGGAAGAGAAAATCTATAAAAAGATGTGCTCCAAAACATTTATTAAGCAATGGATCTAGGTTAGTGTTCTTCTTCATTGATCAAGTTTTTATTTGTTGAATTAACACAAATTTAGAATGTGTTGGGATAGATTTCTTACATGGAAATCATATAATTGAATTCATATTTGGTTTAAGAGACATCTAGATTTGTTTAGTTCACACATAGAAAAGTTGAACGTAATTGATTTTATATAGAATTCATGGTTACATAATTAACTTGATTGAAAAGTTGATTAAGCGATGTGTTAATGGTGATGTTGGATCACATAATTACAACATCATGATATTCGTATCAATTTCTAAATATGGAATCCGGGAAAACTTTAATCACTCATAGATTCTTGAAATCGTAACGATGAGTCGATAACATAAAGTCGATTCATGCTTGTAAGTTGTAACTGTTAGATTAATTGGTTGAGGAATCGTTACTTTATATTCAAGTAACTTCCTTTGTTAAAATGGTGCATGAAATAAGCGCATGTAGTAACAATGTTTTATGAAGCTACTGTAATTAAATATGGGTCATTTATATATAATTGAAAATGTTCGTTTTAGAAATCTGTAAAATAAAGTGGCATGTATTATATATATAATGCATTAAATAAATAGCATTATATATCTTATATAAAAGTTAGGTAGTTTATATATATATTTATATACACACATATATATATATATATATATAGTTACCGCTGCGTTTATAAAGTTTACGCTGCATCTCCAACACATATTAATGTGTGTATTAACCATTAAGAACAAATTATATATAAAGTTTCCGCTGCATTTATAAGGTAGGATAATTTCGACATGAAAGATATGGGGGCAGCAGATATGATTCTTGGAATCAGAATTAAACGTGAGAACAAAGAAATATCTTTAGCACAATCTCATTATATTAAAAAGGTACTTAAAAAGTTCAACTATGAGAATTGTTTTCATGTGAGCACTCCTATGAATGCAAGTTTAAAGCTTATGCCTAGTAAAAGAAAAGCGGTATCACAACTTGAGTATTCACAACTGATTGGCTGTTTGACACATGCCAAGACGAGCACTAGGCCGGATATAGCCTATGCAGTAGAAAAGTTGAGTAGATACACAAGTAATCCTAGTACTCATCATTGCAAAGCTATAAGACGAGTGCTCAAGTATTTGAAAGGAACTATAAATTATGGTTTGACCTATGTTGGATTTCATTCGGTCTTAGAAGGATGTTCAGATGCAAGTTGGATTACCTACGTAGATGATCATTCTTCTACAAGTGGTTAGGTTTTCTTACTTGGAGGAGGTGCCATTTCATGGGCATCGAAGAAACAAACTTGTATTACAAGTTCGACAATGGAATCAGAATTTGTAGCATTAGCAGTCGCATGGAGAGAGGCAGAGTGGCTAAGAAACTTAGTCTATGAGATTCCATTATGGCTAAAACCAGTATCACCTATTTCTATTCCTTGTGATAGTCAAGCTATTTTGCTAAAGCTTATAGCCAAGTGTATAATGGTAAGTCGAGACACATGGAAATTCGACATAGTACAGTACGTGAGTTGATCACTCACGGGGTGATTACCTTAGATTTTGTTTGGTCTCAACAAAATCTAACCAATCATTTGACAAAAAGACTAGCTAGGGACTTAGTAAGAAAGTTGGCAAAAGGGATTGGATTAAAGTCCATTTGAAATATTTAATGGTGGGATACCCAATTCCTCTCTAATTCGACGTTAGAGGCTGAATTCAATGCGGAAAGCCCACACTTAAAGATTGAAGCACTGGTTTACATTATTCCAAAGTAAGTGCTTAGACCTGCAAGAAACTGATAGGTTGAAGCTGTCTTCTTAATAGATTTTTTGAAAAATTGCATTTGCAGGTGCAAGATTAAAAAGATCTACCTATATGAGTGTGAAGTGTAGCCGCTTCAAGAAGTTTGGACTTAGCTTTGTATATGCTCATGAAACTATAAGGACACATGGCTAATAATAGTGTCGAGGAAAACACTTAGAGTAGTGTAGAAATTTGTGTGTATGTTATTTTCATGTATCCAAATGAGTTGAAACGATTCAATCCATTGGACATCCTGATTCTTGGATATTTGAAATGTGTAATACTACTAAGATGAAAATTAAATGTCACGATATTTTCATTTATGCATGAGTTTGGTTTATGTTAGTTGATTTGGAATCAAAGATTAAACTTAAATGGGGGAGGAATGTTGGTTATTTAAATTTAAATATGAACGGTTGTCATATTTAATTGTACGGTAGCAAACGTACAAAATAAAAAATCGCTATTATTGGTTTTAAAAAATCACAAGTGTTGGTTTTTAAAAATCACAACTATATGAACACATGTGACTATACAAACGGACGTGACTATACGAACGAGTGCTTTGACCCTTATAAATATAGGATCTTGGAATCATTTGGTACATAAGAGAAAAACCAGAGATAACAAGAGTGATTCATGTTAAGAATTCAGTCTGAATTTTAGCAATCAACACATAAACAATACACAAAATCTCTTATGGTTTCTCTTGTATCTTAGGCTAGAACAAGAGAGAACTTTAATTGTCGTATTGTAGAAGAGATTTCGTGTAACCCAAATCTTGAGAATAAGGGGCGAAATACTCTTTATGGAAAGTGCGCTCAAGCACGATTTAATCATTATCCAAGTTCACCGACCAATTTATTCCTCTTTTTCCAACAATTATTGATATGGAAGTATATATCATATGAATTCATCAATCATCACGTAATGAGTATATGCAATGAGTATATGGAATGTATTTCTCTGGTTATCTGAATTCCAGCAGAAATCAGTTGAAACCCAAATTATATTTCTCACAGAACATTTTTCTGTTGGAAAATCCTTCAAAAATAACTTTAGGTTTTGATATAGATGATGAACCGATAAGTCCCACGGATATGAAAGTTTGTCCAACACTTGCATATCATGTTAAGCATCTACACTTGAAAGATCCGAGATCTTTGTTATCATACTAGTAGAAACCTCGTATCATCAAAACAAATATAGAATCGACTAATCCATAAGCAGTGTCATAAGTTTACTGAGAAGACTTCAACAGTGGGCTTTCCAAAGTGTTTTGCACAAAAATACCACTAGACCATAAGCCTTTCGGCTGATCTTGTTTTCTTGTAGAGAGCTAGCTTTAAACTGAGATCGGTTTGAGGAACATAGTGTAGAAATCTTACATATACCACAAACTTAGATTCTATCTAATAAACAAGAACAAAGTATGAAATATGAATTTTGACTTAACAAATATTTATAAATATTAGTTGTAGGGAGTTTTTAGAGAGACACAAAATCAAGTGCCGAATCTCATCTTTACGGATGGATAAAAAGGAATCAAGTCGATGAGACGAGAAGATCTCAATAGCTCCAATACGACGCAAATTACGCCAATGATCACCATAAGACGTTGTAGCCATTGTGGTGAAATTGTACTCAACAAGTCTTCCAAAAGTAAACTTCTGTCGATCGGCTAAAACGATATCATTTTTAGTGAAACATTCTTCAACAACGGAGAGTGAAGAGACAACAAACGCAACACGATTGCCAAGGTGAAGCCGGAACATTGGAGCTCCACCGAGTGATCGAGAAATGGAATGTAGTTTGTGGTGGAGCGGTGGCTTAAGGAGGTGGAGATGTCCAATTACCGGCAGTGACCATGCTGGAGTTGGAGGTAACTTAAACTTACTCTCACATTTACCAAACAAAAGTTTTAATGAAAAGATGAAGAAGACAAGCAAAGATAGAGTAACCAAAAGATATTCCGTTAAGACTTTAAGATTTGTAATTTTATTGTTATCAATGTGTATGAGTTTAAGTTGTATATAGTGACTAATAAGTAATATACATGTGTGAGGTGGTTAGAATTAGGAAATGGAAAATAAAAATTACTTTCTATTTTTTTTGTTCTTATTTCAATATGGCTTTATTTTTATTTCCAAATATTTCCATTTTTTTTATCTTTGTTAAAGCACAAAATTTTTAATATTTTCAGATTTTTTAAATCATATTATAATTAAGTAATATAGTAAAACCGTATCACCTATATAATTATCTATAAGAAATCAAATTGTACACAAATCAAATATCGTATAGAGACTATCATCATTTCTGCCCTACAGGTTTGTATAATTGTGTAAAATGTCCTGACACTATTCACGTTATGTCCATGTCCATTTTTGAAATTTTTTAGGGCGAAAAAACCAAATTATCCTTGGTTTTGTAGAGAATGGCATGTTGGACAGAACTTCGCGGAGGATATGTCCATGTTCATGGAAAGGAAACTTGAATGAACATGAACAATTTGAATGAAATATGTACATGTCCATGTCCATTTGAATAAAATAGTATATGTCCATGTCCATTTACGTCATGGACATTAATATAGTGTATGTTCACGACCAGTTGAGACATATGTCCATGTCTATTTAAAATATGAGATATATGTACATGTCCATGTTTAATAAAATATTATTTTGTCCATATCTATTACGTATAGACATTTTTTATGAAAGGGCAAAAAAGTAAAAAACCCCATTGTTATATCCAAGTCTAGTTTTCGCAGTGCATTTTTAATGAAAGTGAGTAGTACCAGAATATTTTGATGATTTCAAAAAGGCAGAGGGTATTTTTCATAATTTGCTCTATTATATAACACCAAACTTTTTCAAGAAGTATTTCTGTATATTGTATATAGATAATTATATCAAAAAATTTCAAGAAGTATTTCTGTATATTGTATATAGATAATTACACCAAATCAAATATTGTATAACACAAAATGACAGCTGAAACTAGGTTTGAGAGCGACATCGATGGTGTGCGTGATGACTTGATGGAAGAAGCTGCTGATCGTGACAATCCGCCAGGGGATCCTCCAGGAACTTTGAATTCATGGGCAGCAAGAGTTGTCGATTCGAGTGCTGATTTCTCTCGTGGGTTGGGTTCATGGTTGAATTCGGAATTCGCTGCAGCTAATTTACGGGTTGACTATCGTGAAGGTGAAGAAGGCAAAGCTGTTGTGTCTATTCATCTGGAGCTGCTTGACAAAGTGAATTTGAGATGGAGAAACTGCATGGTAGTAAAGGTTCTAGGTCGTGGCGTAACCCTTTCTGTATTGTACAAGAAACTGCACGAGTTGTGGAACCCGAGTGGGGCGTTTTCAGTAATTGATCTCCCGAGACAATATTTTTCGGTGAAGTTTGGGTCTGCAGAGGAGTTCAAGGCGGTAATGTCGGGTGGTCTGTGGAAAATTTTTGGTAGTTATTTGTTGATACGTATGTGGGATAATTCTTTTGACCTAACCATAGTGTTCTCGCACCTACGCCGGTTTGGGCGAGGATTGAAGGTCTTCTGATATGAGTATGTATGACGAAACGGTGTTGATGGGAATCGCAAGTAGGCTTAGAAAACCAACGCTATTACCAACTGCTTATCATATTTTAATTAAGAAAAAAATATATTTTTTTAAAATTATTAGGATAACCTTTTTTAAATCCTAATTGAATTAATCCCTATATAATCTAACTGAGTTACTAGTCCATATTATACTGAACGATCAATTCTAACTGAATTTGCATCAATATCTTGCGAATATACAGATCGGTCGATATCTCTGAAAAAAGTAATACTTCCAAAGAGGTATAGACCGATCTATCTGCATAAGAACCGATTGATCTGTGTTTATGAGTAATTTGTCTGCAAAAAATTTGGCAGATTTGCAAACAGTTTCTTATCAATATTTAACATTTTAAATTAATATATATCTTTTTGGATACCTAAAATATTATCTATAGTTAGTTAAGATTATTCATTTTTTTCTAAAACTATCTATTTTGTTTATCTAAAAATAAAAATTGTAAAATTACAGTTTTATTATTTTTATTAGATAAATGGTATTTTGGTAAATTAAAATTGGAGAGAAAAACATTTGGGTTATATAAGTACTTTTTTAGAAAATATATGTTATTTATATAATTTATCAAATAAAATAGGTTATTTACATAAATTTTCCTTTAATTAATATGTAGTTGAAAATAATGGTTTGTTAAAATAAGTATTTTTACGAAATTCTAATAATTATATTCCATACGATATATTACAGAATTATTGCATAATATTCATAGCGAATTACATCTCTTACTGACTGTAACTTTAAGACCATACTTCATGTGGACAATAACAGAAGGAACTGGCTCAATCTTATGTCCTTCAACAACCTTTATGTCATAGTTCTGTAAGACTTTCACAGCCACTGTCTTCATCTGCATCATAGCCACTTCTTTCCCCAAACAAGTCCTTGGACGAGCGTTAAATGACAAGAACTTAAAAGATGGTACATGAATCAATCTTCCACTCTCTGAAATCCATCTATCTGGCTTAAATTCCAATGCGTCTTCTCCCCAAACAGATTTCATTCTTCCTAATGAGTAAAGACAGAACACAATCTTCGAACTCGCATCAACTCTATGTCTACTTGGGAGAACATCTGGTTTTGTAGGAGAGTTCTGCTCAAATGGAACCGGTGGATATAGCCTTAAGGCTTCACACAATGCTCCATGTAGATACACCAACTTGTTTAACTCATGGGGATTGAAAGACTCAGAATCAGTGGTTGTTTGAGATAGTTTTGTGTTGATTTCCTGACGAATCTTAGTTGTGACTTTTGGGTTCATGGAGAGAAGCCAAAAGAACCAAGTGAGAGCAGAACCTGTTGTGTCTCTTCCTGCTAACACGAAGCTTAAGATCATGTCTCTAAGGAACTTTTCGTCGCTCGGATTCACCGATTTGTACTAGGTTGTATCAAGATTCATGTAAGACATCAACAAATCTTTAGATGATGAATCAATGGTTCTTTCATCTCTCTTAGAAGCTATGCACTTAGAGCACACTCGATCGAAAATCGAGTGAGCATTTTTCATCTTAAACTCATCTCCAAACCCAAAGAATCTTTGCATCTTCCAAAACATATCTGGCTTGACATATCTAAAGAAAATAGCTTCCTCTGCTTCATCTAAAGCTTTAGCAAACTCGATATCCGGCATTTCGATCGAGAGACAACCAGGATCGATACCAGTTGCTAGAACAAACGTAGTATCAAACGTGAATCTTTGGAACAAATCTTGTAAGTCAATAACTTGTTTGTTGTCAACAAAGTGATTAAGAAACGGTACAAGACCTTTTTCTAACTTACACAAGCTTGTTCTTAGTGTAAACTTTTGAAACTCTTGATGATGCATCATGCTTTGAGCTGACTTCCTTAGATCTTTCCATAGCTCAGAATCTGCATTGAAAATGCCATCTCCTAAAACATCAAAGATCTTCTTAAACTCGGTTCCTTTTGGGTAGTTGACAAAGTTTGAGCTCATGATGTGATGGATATTAGCAGGATCAATAGTGAACAACATGTCGATGCCACCAAAACAAGGACCTTTGAAAAAATAAGTTAAGTTTGAGGCTTCAAGAACTTCGGTTATAAAATCGTAAACACGAGGGATCTCTATGAGTAAACCAGGTAGCATTCCAAGGTTTGGCCAATTTGTGGGAAATAACGGTTAGGTTTTTTGGTAATTAAGAAATATGTGAAAAGGAAGAAGAAACAAAGTAAAGAAAAAGAGAGCTCAAGTAACCTCATTAGAGCCATTAGAGAGAAAATTGGGAAGGCGTTTTCTTCTTTATTTTATTTCATCAAATGAAAGAGCCAGCTTGATTCTTGAATTCGTAAATAATCTATATATAATTATAAGGGCACTTTGTCAATGTTTTAAATTTTGCAAAAACATAATCAAACTTTTAAATTTTGCAAAACTACCCACCACATAAAGAAAATGCAAAAAGAACCTTTAAATATCCGGACTTGGCAACACCATGCTTGCAAATTCTATTTCTTTGATGCGTGAAACTAAGTCGCATTGCTTTGGACATCCATATAAATAAGGAATTTTACATTCGGTCTATTTGTATATCCAAAGATTACTGTAGTCCCTTCAATAGGTCTGAGCTCACTCTCGTTTACAAAAAAAACATTTTAAATCAGATTAAATAGTGACCACATTTATACAAAACTATTTGGTAAGCGCGTATATCATAACAGTATTTTACTCAGTTTCAAACTGCACATTCATATTATTGTA
>OVBA01006696.1:0-16337 GCA_900406435.1 Lepidium aucheri
ATCGTTTGAACATGTACTTTAGTGTATATTTTCTAGAGTTTTAGAATTTTACTTTTATCCTCCACATTTTTTTGTTAGATTTCAACGAAAAACTTTCAGAGAAATACACGATGAAGAAAAAAAAAATTGAGAGAAAAGAGTACAAATTTTTTTGGTGTTGTTAAATTTGTCCCGAGATGTTTCTTATATAGACTTCAATAAAAAAAAGTTTTTTATTAGAATTAAGAATATCATTTGTTTGATTTCTCCATATATAAGGTATTTGGATTTGGATTAGGAATATTTCAATAAAATACTTTTTTCTGTTGTTTTTCTATTGTGTTGAACAATAATATTTAAATTAAGGTTCTTATAAAAATACAAACAAAATTATTTTTTAGAACAAAAACAAACAAACTCATATGAAGGTTCTTATCAGAATCCAAACAAAAGATTTATTTTCAAACTAAACAAATCAAATCTTAATTGGTTAAAGATTTTTTTTAACCAACAAAAATCAAATTTTAATTGGTTAGAGATTTCATTTTAAACCAACAAAAATAAAATATAAATTGGTTAAGATTTTCTTTTTTAACAAACGAAATTCAAATCTTAATTGGTAAGAATTTTTTTTAAAAATAAACAAAAATCAACTCTTAATTGGTTGAAGTTTCCTTTTTAATTGTATGTTTTTATTGAAATCCATTAAAAACAAACTCGTTTTTAAAAATAATCTTATCTAAACAAAAAGATAAATTAGTTACCTTAAACAAAGAGGAATTACTAAAAATGCCCCTTTTGAAATGCCTTTGTTCAAAACATATCCCCTCATGACCACTTCTCTCTTCCAATTTCAAAAAAAATGGTAGGTTTTGAAAAGGGTACATGCCAATAGGGGTACTTTTGAAAGTCCCCCTTAACCAAATTATCCAATCAAAACAAATTCAGTGACTTTAAATAAATTGAATTAAATATAAGGTATTTCCTTAATCATTGAATTAATGTTATTATCATAATTTAACAAACAAAATCTGTTTAATTAAGGATCTTATCATAATCTTAACTAACTTATTTGTTAAAATAACTATAACTGACGAAATCAAATTAAGGTTCAAAAATAAATCAATCAAATTAAGGTTCAAAAAAGTGACCAAATCATAACAAAATCTCTATTAACGAAATAAAAAAATTATTGCTACAAAAATATAAAGATAAGACCATGTGACAAATTATCTAAACAAATGTTACTCAGACAAATTAATTAGTTAAAATAAATTGACTAATCAAAACAAAATTAAAATTTAAAATTTCTATTATTTTATTATAAAGATACGGAAAATCTTATTATTACGGTTTTATTATAATAGAGATATAAGTTAAAAAAAATTTATATTAAAATTAAGACAATTTAATAATATTATGTAGATAAAGATATTAATAAGAATTAGTTAAAGATACAAAAAATCTTATTGCAACAGTTTTATTATAATAGAGATATCAATTAATTAGAAAATATTTTAAATTATTATACAAGTATTCACATGAATAAATTATTAATAACATATTTTAAAATCACAAAGAACCATTTCAATCGTTTGACCATGTTCTTTGGTATATACCTTCTAGAGGTTTAGAATTTAGACTTTAACCCTCCAAGTTTCTTTGCTAGGTTTCAACGAAAAAATTTGAGAGAAAGACATGATAAAGAAGCAATAATCGAGAGACAAATGGCGTCAATTTTGTTGGTATTATTAAATTTGTCCCGGGATATCCCTTATATAGAGTTCGATTAAATTTATATTCTGTTAGGATTAGGAATATCTTTTGTTTGATTTTCCTTAGATATCAAGTATTTAGATAACTATTGAGTTAATGTTCTTATCATAATTTAACAAACAAACGAAATCTGTTTAATTAAAGATCTTATCATAATCTTAACAAACTTATTTCTTATAAAAACTTAGAAAAAAACGTGTCTGATTTAAAATTCAAACAATCAAATCAAATCAATAAAAATTTATTGCCACAAAAAGACAATACAGTCGAATCATGTCACAAATTATCTAAACAAATTTTATTCAGACAAATTAATTATCTAATACTAATAGACCAATCATAGATTATAAATATCTATTATATTATTATAAATTATACGGATAATTCAACACTACAGTTTTATTATAATAGAGATATATTCGTTTTTGAAGGTAATTTTTAATGAAATTTTTCTTTATTTTAAACTTAATAAAAGATAAATATTTATGATTGTTTTTATTTTATTTTATGGTAATAAATAAAGATAATGATTTAGAATTATTTTTATGTTAGGATTGTTGATAAAAATGAATATTTTGTCATAAAGGTAAATATTTTAAACATTTATTTTAAAATTTATTATATCTATTTTTTAAATGGATAAATATAGAAAAAATTTTGATCGTTGGATTTTGACATGTGAAATCATTCTGTTAATGAGTAAATTTGAAATCCAATTTTATATAATAAGATGATAAGATATCATGTTAATAATAATAAAATAAATAATGATACATTAAATTTAAAGTGTTTACTTTTTTACTTGTTTATCTTGATTGCATTGAATGTAAACAAAAGACAAATAATTATGTTGGAGAAAGCTTGAAAAGTTTGAGAGAATTTAAAAAATATCTATGCATTTATGTATATATAGCAATTAATATTCACAATTGCCTTTTAGATTAGTATTATGAATACAAAATCCCTTTTAGATTGGCATTATGTATACAAATGAATATATAGGAAATATTTAGATAATTATATTCTACTAGAATTATGATCAAGCTAAATATTGAAAATGTCTATTTAAAAATCTGTTTCATCATTTCTTAAAACTAAATAAATACAGAAAAAAATTTGATTGCTGGATTTTGACACGTGGAATTATCTTGTTAATGAGTAACTTTGACATCCAACTTTATATAATAGGATATATATATATATATATATTTAATGTTTCGTTTTTGAAATCTAATTTTTAGTGTAATTTTTTTTTTATTTTATACTTAGATTAGTTCTTAAACTTACTTTTTGTTTGGAATTAATTTTTTTAACAACTAATATTCTTAATTTCCTTTTAAATTAGAATTATTTATATAGAAAATTTTATTTAAAATATCATATACTTATATATATATTCGTTTTTGAAGGTAATTTTTTAATAAAAGTTTCTTTCTTTTAAACTTAATAAAAGATAAATATTTATGATTAATTTTATTTTATTTTATGATAATAAATAAAGATAATAATTTAGAATTATTTTTATTTTAGGATTGTGGATAAAGATGAATATTTTGTCATAAAGGTAAATATTTAACATATTTATTTTAAAACTATATCTATTTTTTAAATGGATAAATATAGAAAAAAAATTGATCGTTGGATTTTGACATGTGAAATCATTCTGTTAATGAGTAACTTTGAAATCCAACTTTATATAGTAAGATGATAAAATATCATGTTAATAATAATAAAATTAATAATAAAATAAATGATACATTAAATTTAAAGTATTTACTTTTTTTACTTGTTTGCCTTGATTGCGTTGAATGTAAACGAAAAACAAATAATTATGTTGGAGAGAGTTTGAAAGAATTGAAAAAATATCTATGCACTTTTAGATTAGTATTATGAATACAAAATCCCTTTTAGATTGGCATTATGTATAGAAATAAATATTTAGGAAATATTTAGATAATTATATTCTGCTAGTATTATGATCAAGCTATATATTGAAAATGTCAATTTAAAAATCTGTTTCACCATTTTTTAAAAACAAATAAATACAGAAAAATTTTTGATCGTTGGATTTTGACACGTGGAATCATCTTGTTAATGAGTAACTTTGACATCCAAATTTATATAATAGGATTTGTTTTAGATGAAAATTTGTTTTTAATTATATTTTAAATATAATATTATTTAATTTTATACTTAGTATGAAATAAATATTTATGCATATTTTTATTTTAAATTATAAGTAAAAGTAATTATTTATAGTCTTTTTTATATTAGAATTGTAGATAGAGATAAATGTTGTATGATAAAAAAAAATCTATTTTTAAAGTATTTATAATTTTTTTAATATATAAATACAAAAAAGAAATTATGGAACAATCATGTTAGATGAATAAGTTTGAAACATTCTACTATATATAATAAGATTAGTTTTCAAATTCCGTTAGTTTTACTTTATATATCAAACACTGAGCTATAGTTTTCACAAGTTGAACTAAACAAAATAGTAGAATTAATATCATTTGAATTATATGTATGTATAAATAAACTAATTTAAATCCATTAATTTGAATAGTTTCTCCGAGTCCAAAGTACTAACAACGGTTTTTATAAGAGAAGTGAGTAGAGTTGGTTACATAGCTCTCTCATGTAAATCTGGCGCTGACAAACTGGAAGATCAAAACCGCTAAGAGAGCAACACCAAGCTGGATTCCAATTTGGACCATCACGTTCTTTAGAATCGGCCAGGCTTTCTCCGACCATTTCTTCTTACTTTCCGAGCTCACCGACGCTGTTCTTTCTTCTTCTTGTGTTTCATCATCATCATCATCATCATCATCATCGTCCTTAGTCTCATCTACTTCTTTAGTTTCTGATCCTTCTCTTATTTCTGAACCGACTTCTGTTATCTCTCCCGGTTTCTTGTCGAATAACCCTTTGAACTGTTTTCTAGCCTTGCTCTCTGCTTCCTGTGAGGTCAAAATAAACAATTCAGAGCTATACGAACTAATTTTCATTCGATTTGGTTCAGCATACAACTACTGTTACCATTCGGGTTTGACATAATTAGTTTGGTTTTTACATCAAAATACTGACCTGTTCCTTCTGCTTCAGTTTCAAAAGAGCAGCTGTTGCATCAGCTTCTGATGATTTATCCACTTTTATCATCTAAAACATAGCCACATAAAGACATATATTAGTAAACCAATTTTTATATCTAACGGATTAGATATAATATGCAGTTTTAGCATAATATACCATGTTGAAGTCATTTCTAGCGTCTTCATACTCTCCACCGGCGATGTAAGCCATTCCGCGGCGGTAGAGACCTTTCACATGACCAGGCTTTGCTTCTAGGACCTTTTGGAAATTAGTGCCCAACAGGTTTCACCGTTTCAGAAAACCTAACTGTTTTAGGGTAAACCTAACAGACTTTGTTTATGGAACCTTACCTTATTGCATGTCTCTACAGACTTCCTCCACTCTCCCAATTTCAGCAAGCACGCCGCAACATTTAGATGTAACGTATTCTTCAAATATCACCAGAGCAAGAATACAAGAGTTAGTTATTACTTGATACTAAAAAACGCTAATCCAGATGTTTATACAAAGTGTCCCACGAAGACGAAACTAAGTAACTAACCCTTGTGTCACCAAATATTTTTCCTTCATCGTCATCTTGTGGGTTTACATGATTAAATTCCCGGAGCACCTAGTTTTGGATTCACCACCACTCAGACACAACGAAAAAATGCTAATACTGTAACTGGAATTGGTTAGTGGTTTGGACTCTATTACCTTTTCGTACTTTACTTTTGCAAGCTCAAATTTTCCTTCTTTAAAAAGCCTGTTACCCTGAAGCTCAAAGTATAATCAAAGCACAAAAAAGGTCATAAGTTAGATGGTCTGGTGCAACCTAATCCCAACAAGATTAGCTAATGCAAAACTCTATTGTGGTACGATTAGATATATATAGGTCATATTATTCATTGCAGCAGAACATTCGATCCATACCGTGCTTCTGATATTATTTGCCTCGTCCATGATGCTCTGAAAGTTCAAACCAGTCCAGTCCTGAGACAAGAAAGACTCATAAGAAACGGTAGATATTCACATTTCCTATGGTAAGCATTACCACTAAACCAACTTACTCTTGGTGTTTCGAAACCAAGGAGTTCAATCTCCCACTGAACATGTACACCCTCAGGAACGCCAGGCGGTCTATCAGGAGAGAATACAATCAAAATGCGTTATTTATCCCACAGGAGTTTCTGAGCTATCATATTCAGTGCGATATACACAGTTAAGAGTATGACCTCGGAAATTTGTCATATGCATAATCAGGGGGGCATGTAACAAGAGCAATCTCCCCAGGTAACATTAAACGAGTACACATCTCAAATCCCTCAGGCACCTGCCAATACAACATTATAATCTTCAGCAACCCCATTTCAACTGAAAACTGTAAATAATAGCTCCACTAGTTTTTTTTTATAATTGCTAAGAGTCACTGACCAGTCCTTCTCCTGAGCTGAACTCCAATGGCTGACCATTATTGTCAATCTTGCTATTATAGAAGACAGTCTTCTCTTCATTGAGAAGCATGCCTTTGTAGTGAACACTTAACCAACTGTCTTGGAGAGGACAATCCATTGGAAACTCACCTAATAAGTAGTTAACAGGTCAGAATAGTCTAGCGAACCAAATATACAGAAGAAAAAGGTAAAGTCTAACAGATGCCCCAGCAAGATGTCTAAGACGAAAAACCAGTAGCATGTTGAAACAGATAAGAAAACCATTACATAGGAAGCTTGAAACAAACCTCTTCCATCTTGAATTCGACGCTTTATGAGACGTCCATCCCCAAGCATGTCTCGCACCTTGAAAACGAGAACTTGAATGTCAATTGTTCAGTATCCCAATTCTTGAATGCAAAAAAAACTACATAACACAGGATTATATAAGTTTCTTTTTAATCTACCTGAATGAAATGCACAAGTTCAACCTCAAAATGAACTTCCTCAAGGTCTTGAGCTATATGCATCAAAGGAGATTCAGTAAAGTACTGCTTGCGAACATATATCACTGCCTTCTCCTTCCGAGCCATTGTTCCAATTCCCATTTCAAGACCTTTAGGCACCTACCTAATCAACGATCACTAGTCAGCTCATATACCACCACTGTATGAACAGAGAGTAAGAAGCTAAAAAAGCCCCATGAACTTAACAATCACCTCAGATTTTCCAAGTGTAAAGAAATAAGGTTCTTCTTTGTGAGGGAGGATCACTTGTCCATCACCGGATTTAGCAAATATCCTAATATACACCTCAATATTTTATTAATACTTCACTTGATGCTTCATCCCGCAAGCGAATACAAAGTTAAATGATTTTTGACCCAAATTGCATAATTATGAAGAAGTAAATTACCTGGCTTTTACTTCATAAGGTTCTCTGGGAGTTTCCCAGCCCTCACCTTCGTTTAGAATCTTGCATATAAAAGAAAAGTCATACTTGAGCCATCAGTAACAACAAGAAAAGTTTGGAGCACCACCAAAGAGATACATTATCCCAAACCCAATTGATATGTCTACATTTATTGAACTTCAGGTCCTACCTTCTTGATGACACCCAAATCATCGCTTGCAATCTGGGCAGTAAAACAAACAAAATGAAAGTGTAAGTCACACAAGCTTTCAGAGTCTTTTGGTTGGCTAACTAAAACATTGTTATCTTGATTGGTGATGAGATCTTGCCTTGGCTTTAGAAAAATCCACCACTTCAATCTCAAAATGAAGCTCATCATCCTTTGGAAAATTGCCTGGCGCTGAGACTGGACAGTCATTCTCAGCGTAGTGCATTTCAGGTTTCATCTTGAACTAAAAACGAGAAAGAAAGGTAACGCCTTCTATAGCCGTGAAGAATCAAGAAAGTGATCTAAAATAGCTAATAGAAGTTCAGGAAACTCAAGTTAATAAACCAAAATTCTGTTCAGAAACCAAGTAAGGAATGGCAATCTAAAGGCAATCTCTGAAGCTAGAGGTGAGCTGGATACACACACAAGAATGGATCATTAAAAGGTCTTTTGAGTTACCATTGCAATTTCACCCTTGTGCATAGTGGGAATTCCTTCTAGCAATCCAAGGATCATTTTGCTCTTCCCCAAAATATCTCTTATCGGTAAACCTCTCCCTGATGGAACATAGAACACCTTCAATAGGTCCCTTACTAAAAAAGCACTCAAATTAACGACTGAGAGATGTTTCGTTAATCTCACCTCCACATTCTGACCTCGTAGAATCCACTACTACACCATCTAGTGTCCGTACAGTGCAGTGATAAATAACCTGAAGAAAAAGCACACAAAAGCGTTAAAATTGGCCATTCTTTTGACTCTAGTCTCGTTAATCGATCATTATGACCTGATCACCATCAACAGGGCTCGAATCACCGCCTCCAGGTCTCACTACAGCTTTCAACAAGCTCCCAGGAACAATTTTCTTCCTCCTGCAATACCAAATCCAGTTCTCAAATACATTCAATTCACGAGTCCTAGCAAAAAATTCGACTGATTAAACAAAAATTTCCCAAAGGGAATAGAACAACATAAACCTCTTATCGTCTTCTGTTTCAAGTTTCTTCTTCTTTGGCAAGTAATTGTGCTCCGTCTGATCTCCCACCGCCATCTCAAATAAAATCCAGAGTTCCGCAACGACTTTCGAATAAGGGTTTTGTGGAGCAAAATCCCAAATTGGAAGATCTACAACTTGAAATCGAAGGCTGAAACAAAACGAAAGTTGAGTTTGACCTCTCTGCCTTCCTATCTTACACTGGGTAGTTCAACAACCAACTCAGGTGAGTCTTCCAGGAGCAAGGAGCTTAAATTTTTAATTGATAAAATCCTATTAACAACTATCAATTAAACATTAAACTTATAAAATCCAGCTGATTACATATTAAATTCCGGACTTGGTTAATTAAATTTTTAATTTAATATTATTATTTTTTTAAATCAAATTTTGGGTTGACTCGCTCAATTGAACATTCATAATCTTAAATCGAAAGTTTTCTAAAATTCGAAAGCAAAATCAGTGTTTAAAAGTTCTATTCATTTCTTATCTTCATTTTAAAGAACTTTTAAACTTAATTTTCTCTTTTCTTTCAAGAATGAAGTCAAATTTGTCGGTTTGAATTTTCGAAGACTATATTTCAAACTGACCAATTTGAGCTCATTTTTGAAAAAAGTAAAAATAAATCAAGCTTATGGGTTCTTCAAAAAGAAGATAAGAACCGAATCTAATTTTCAAAAACCGATTTAGTTTTCGAATTTATAGAATCTTTCGATTTGGAATTATCGGAATGTTTAATTGGCCGAATCAACACAAAATTTGATGTTTGTTAAAAGTAACACTAAATTGAAAGTTTAATTGACCAAGTCCGTAGTTCAACATTTAATCACTCGGATTTTGAAGGTTCAATGTTTAATTAATAATTTTCCCAAATCCTATTATATAAAAAGTTGAGTTTCAAAAGTTAGTAGTCAATGATATTGTTCCATGTATCAAATCCGATGATCAAAAATTATTCCATATTTATATTTTATTCAATAAAAGATAACATCAATTTCTAATCCTATTATATAAAGTTGGGTTTTAAAAGTTTGTAGTCAACGGGATTGTTCCACGAGTCAAATCTAATGATTAAAAATTATTCTGTTTTTATATTTTATTAACTAAAAGACAAAATCAATTTCTAATCCTACTACATAAAGTTGGGTTTCTAAATTTAGTATTCAACGGATTGTTCAACGTATCAAATTCAACTATCAAAAACTATTTCGTATTCATATTATATTAAATAAAACATAAAATCAAATCTTAATCCTATTATATAAAGTTGGGTTTCAAAAGTTACTTATCAACATGATTGTTCCACATGTCAAATCTAAAAATCAAAAATATTCCATATTTATATTTTTATAAAAAGAAGATAAAATCATAGGTGATTTGCTAAAATAGTGCTATAAAATTGTGAAATTATTAAAATAATACTCATATTTCAAAATTACTTAAATAATGTTGAAAGTTTTTTAAAAACCAGCTTGTCATTTTTTGTTTTGTAAAAAATAAAATATTTACAAAAATACCATTAATGAAATCTACAGCGACAAAAAATAAAACTATGGTAATAAATCTACAACACATGACAGATTTAATATTTTTGGGCATATATGTTTTGCTTTATTTAGAGTTATTCTATTCTGGCAGATTTATTGTTTGTAGATTTATTTTGATAACGTAGTAGATTTATTCTCGATTTATTTTGGTAGATTAATTTTATCGTTTTGTAGATTTGTTTCTAGTGTAGTCAATTTTTTCCTATCGGCATATTTAAATTTGGTCACAGATTTAATTCCATACAATAGATTTGTTTTGTAGATTTATGTTATGTGTTGCTGATTTGTTTTTTGTTGGCAGATTTACTTTTATTTCATAGATTTTATGTTCAATATTGTTGATTTGTTTTAAATTGGCAGAGTTATTTTTTGCAAATTTATTTTATAGTTTTACAATTTTATATATGAGTCGTAGATTTATTGTTCATTAGTAAATTTGTTTCCATGTGTTAAAGATTTGTTTTGAAGCTGGAAAATTTGTTCTCATAGATTTTATACTCAATGTAGCAGATTTTGTTTTGGGTAGATTTATTATTTTAGTGTCGCAGATTTTTCAGTGTAAATGTTTATATGTAGTGTCGGAGATTTATTTAATTCTCGTAGATTTATTTCAAGGTTTTAACCAAAAATTATAAATGACAATTTTGCCCTCGGTTTAATGAAACTTACATTTTTTCCAAACCATGAAATGATGGTGTCTCTCACCTGTAAATCATGAAATTTATTCTTTCATGTTTTTTTAGGGTCGACGATCTATATCCACCCGAAGTTTTGTTATAACAATTGTTTCACTCAAACTTTGACCATCGATCTAATTGCACCCACAATATTGTTTAGTAAACCTAATTGCACCTCAACTTATGCAATACCGAGTAATCTCAATTTCTCACGCGGTTACGTTATAATTGCATTCGGTTTTGGTTCAGACAACACAGGACCAAACCAAATCCAATTTATGACCCGTTTCACGACCCGCTTCGTCTTCTATATCCCAAAAACGGGATTTCATCTGAGAAATCTCAAGTCCAAATTTTTTTATTCTGCGATTGAAACTGTAAAAGGGCTGCGAAAATATCTTGGAATGACGATGAGCAATGTATCTGGAACTTCGAATGCGTCTTCTAGTATGGTTCAAGGAGGTGAAATCAATGGCGTTCCTCGAAGATGTTGGTGTGGGGAAGCTATAACAGAGAACAATCCAAACCAAAAATACTTTCGTTGTGCTCATGCTGCAGTGAAAAGGGTAAGTTGAAATCAATATTCGATCAGTTACAAAGTAGAGAGATTGAAAGATTCATTCTATGACTGGTTTTGGTATATTTTGGATGTAGGAATCGGATGAGAGGCATGTGTTTAAGTGGATGGATGAAGCTATTTTGAATAAAATTGATAGCTTTGAGGCAAAAATTCGTAATCTCACTGAAGATTTTATTGGTTCTCGATTGGAGATTGAGAGGATGATAAGAGAGATGGAGAGGAGCATACCAGAGAGAGGTGAATTGGTTGTGATTAAGACCAAAAACTAGGTTAAGAAGTTGGTTGCTATCGTTGTCATTGTCTTACTGGTAGGTTGTGTAACGTTGAAGCTTGTAGGGTGAATGAAGAGGTTGTTCAAGTAATGGGTTGTTGCTGTCATATGTCTGCTAGTGTCCTGTCCATTGTAGTCTTCTCTTTATGCTTCTCAAATTGTCTTTGTCATTGTGGTTAGTGTCCATGGGTTGTCTTTAGTTTGCTTCAAGTAATCAGTTTGCTTTGTCATTGTCTTTATGCTTCAAGTAATCAGTTTGCTTTGTCATTGTCTTTGTCTTCTCTTTATGTAGTCTTCTCTTTATGCTTAGTATGTTAATGGAATTGATGTTAATGTAATTGTCTTTTGTTAATGGAATTTAGTTCAACATATAAAATGCAAGAGTCATTCATACAAGTGCAATATCCAAAAAAATTTTAACCGAATGAGCTTAGATTGATAATGTTAAACATCCTAAATACAAGAGTCAATGATACAAATGCCACAACCAAAATATTACAAGCATTTGCTTTGTCTCAAAACACCAAAAAACCGAAATATTCCGAAACTTAATCATCCAAATCATAATCATAATAAGCTAAACTTCATCTTGCAATGACACTTGTGTTAATTGTCCTTGACTTGATCCCCCTTGTGCTAATTGTCCTTGACTTGATTCTCCTTGTGTTAATTCTCCTTGCCTTGATTCTCCTTGAGAAGGCTTAAAAACAGAAAACATATTGCAAATCAGAATGTAACAGATTGCAAAACAGATTGCAAAACAGAAAACATATTGCAAATTAAGACAAACCTGAGTGTTTGGTTCTTTCTGAAACCGTTTATTGTGTCCGGTTTTCCACATTTAGTACAATGCATAGTCATTTGATTACTTTTTTCTTCTTGACAGGAATTCAGTAACTCCCTTTTTCCTCTTCTCTATAACACTCTTTTTCTTTCTTCCCGGCATTGAACATATTGACCACAGATGTATGTTTGGTCCTTCAGTTGCAGGCCAAAAAGCTGGACCTCGCATAGGAATGAGTCCATTCTCATATGTCCTTTTCCAAGTGGCGTACAAAACTAACTGCATACATAATCATGTGGTTCAAGTCGTCTGTTGATGATTGCAGCATAAGCATGGCCACATGGGATCCCAGATACATCAAACTCCTCTCTAGATTGACTCGGTATGAACATCCATCTCTCATCACCTCAAACATGCCGTTGGTGCTCCTAAACACTGAACATTCAGCTGCAATCTCATGCTCAGATTGTAAAAAGTCTTCTACATATGGTGTGATAGCTCCATTGTGGCTGAGACGCAGAACAGAGCGTGTTGCTATGCGTACCAAAGCCAATCTCCTTACAGTCTCTAGCATAGGAAGGAACGCCTTGCCTCTTGCTTTGACAATTGTAGCGTTGAATGACTCAACGAAGTTGTTGTCAACATCCTCACAAAATGCTCCTAATCCAAAATAAGCTCTGCACCATTTCCTTGGCCGTTCATTCATCACTGCATCATACAAAGCTCTGTCATAGCTTTGAATCTTGTCCAAGTTGCTTATAAACTCTTCCTCGTTGTAGCTCCACGCCAAATGCCAGACAAGAGGCTTCATGTATTGCTTCTTAGCAACCTTTTTCTTCAGGCTTGCATATACATGCATTACACACATCCGATGCTCAGCCATTGGAAACTCCACTTCAACCGCTCGAATCAGTCCCTAATTCATGTAAGTAAATAAAGCAAACTAAGGTCAGTTTCTGAAAACAATTAACAAAGTTTAAGCATTTGTGGAGACACACTTTACTCACTAATGTCAGTTTCTGAAAACAATTAACAAAGTTCAAGTGG
Organism: Lepidium aucheri; assembly: GCA_900406435.1. Taxonomy (NCBI): domain Eukaryota; kingdom Viridiplantae; phylum Streptophyta; class Magnoliopsida; order Brassicales; family Brassicaceae; genus Lepidium; species Lepidium aucheri. The sequence goes on from OVBA01006696.1 coordinate 13,287, forward strand.
AGACACACTTTACTCACTAATGGACAATTACTATAATCACTCATGTGGAGACAAACCATGTGAAAACAGCATGTGACAATCCATGTGCAAATAAAATAGTCTCAAGTGGAGACAAACCATGTGACAATCAGTTTTATCACTTATGGACAAACACTTTAATCACTCAAGTGGATACCGCAAACAAAGCACCTAAAATATAGCACTAAAACCATGTGCAGCACGAGTTTTAAAGCACTAAAATTAAGCAAATCTTGTACCTTTTGTTGGTTAGACATGATGATATATCCAGCTCCATCTACCAACTCCAAGTCCACTTTAAGTTTTGAGAAAAACCACTGCCAATTTTCTCTGTTTTCAACTTGAACACAACACCATGCTACCGGATATATCTGGTTATTCCCGTCTTTACCCAACGCCATCAGCAACTGACCTTTCATTGTACCCTTCATGAAGCAGCCATCAACTCCAAGGACTGTTCTACAAGTCTCCTTCCAACTCTTTCTCAAATGATCAAAGCATACATAGAATCGACTAAATACATCTTCACCCTCATCATTGCTTACAGTCTTGATGTGTACACTTGAATCGGGATTCAAAACCATGATCTCTACACCATAATCTCGAAGACGAGAAAATTGATTTGCATAATCCTTTTCAATCCAACGCAATGCCTTCTTTCTTTCAGCTTGACATTGATGTCTTGAAGCCTTAATCTTCCATGTATCCCACATAAACTTTTCCATCTTCGCTGGCATGTAATAAGCAGGTTCCTGTCTTATTTTTTCTAAGAATAACATAGCAATAACAAGAACCTTCATCATCTCACACTTTCCGGTCCATGGACATGAGTGCACACTCTCGTATGATCTAACTTTCCACTCCTCTGTTCTTCAAATCCTAGAACAATAAATCCTCCAACTACACTCATTACCACCAACACATTTGTAAGCTATTTTTGATGTATCGTACCTATATTGCTTTATATTTCTCCCTGTTCTGCAAACGTATGAAACAATCGCTGCTTGGAAAGCAACTTTGTTGAAGAAGACCATGTCTTTGGTAAGTTGTCCGGCAGCAAGAGCAGTATACTCACGACTCTTTTGTCCGTGACGTCTCTCTCTGTCTTCTGAAGCAGAATCAGAATCATCCTCCTCACTACATTCATAATCGCTTTCAGGAAGAACATTGCTTTGAATACCAAGCTCATCTTGAAATCCAGCTATTTCACGATCTATCTCATACTCATTTCTCTCAGTCTCTTCCTCGTCATCGGAGCTCTCGCTCACCGGAGCTTCTTTGTCTCTTCCGTGTCGCGTGTTCCTCACATGAACCGGCACCAACTGCCACAATTCATGTTCCGTCGACTCCATACTCTTTGATTTGCTTCTGTCGTTTTTGATTTCACTCAGAGATTTTGGGAAATTTGAGAAATTTAGGGTTTGATAGATTCTGAGTTTGGAGAAATTTAATCGGGTCATAATTCTTCAAATCAGGTATTAAATTGGTTAACTATGGGTTTAGGGGATGGGTTTAGACCGTAATATATCATTTGGTTTATGCTAAACCTGTGATTTGTTCGATTAGGCAGGATTATGTATACATTAGGTTCAATTAGTTCGTAATTAACATAGTTGAGGTGCAATTAGGCTTACTAAACAATACTGTGGGTGCAATTAGATCGGTGGTCAAAATTTAGGTGGACCAGTTGTTATAACAAAACTTAGAGGTGGATATAGATCATCAACCCTTTTTTTTAACTTAAACATCCAGTTTTGTATATTTTATTCTCTAATGAAACAACATCGTATTGTAGCATATGAACTTGCATCTTCTTTGTCGCCTCAGTTTTGCAATATGAGCTTGTATCTAATCCAACAAAGAGTCAATTCAAAATCATCAAAGCATACACTAAAAATGGTCTTAACATTTATATCAAACTTTAAGAGAATAATGTACCTATTGACGAGCAGCTGTGAGCTGTAATAACTCGTCTACTTCAGAGAAACTCATGAACCATTGTCCCAAACTATGATCTTTTGTATCACCTCTCTTCCTTTTTCTGATATCTTCGAGTTGTATTAAAACACACAACCAAGCATAACATTTGTTGTGTGAGAACTAAGAAGAGAGTTTAAGGCATAATTGACTAAAATTTAAGAATACAAGTCTTATAGATAGGAAGAGCTCACTTGGAGCAGGCAAGTTGTAACCAGGAGGTAATATAGGAAATGTTAAAGCCAGATGATTTTGATCCCTAGCTAGAAAACTTTCTGAAGGATCAGGAAACACAATCTTGGCATAAGAATCCACAACCACATGCTTCTTCATGGTTTAAGCACCTGATTCATCTTCCGAGTTAACTTCAAATGATGATACCTAATGTATACCAAAAACAACAATAATTCATAAGCAACTCTCCAATTTCTCTCATCTTCTTAATAGCAACAAATACAAACTCAATGGCTTGTCACATACGTCACTGTGGAAACACAATGTGATTGCAATCTCAAATTCTCCTAACCAGATTCAGACACCTCGAATAGAGGCTCCTCGATAACTCTTGTTGGATTATTGAAACTAGAATGAAGCTGAAACACCACTTTCTTTATCACAACATTGATATTTTCATTTGTTGCCCCTTGAACATATACAGACCACTTTTGAGATTGATACCTGCAAAAACATAATCAAAAGGCACAAATCAAAAGGTACTGTCAAAAACATAACTTTTACACAATAACTTTTTCACTAAACCCAAATGGCCATATAAGAACTTCAAAACTTTTCTGATGAAAATAAGAACTTTGCATTACTGTTCCAAAAGAAGTAAACAATAATCTATAAACCGGAATTGTATCATTACAAAATTTCAAAAGAAGTTGAATTTGGAGAAATATTATGTTGACACAATACATAAATTCTGAGAGATATTTACTCACTAGCCTTCTTCCCAAGCCAGAATGCAATGTTACCATATACAACTAGGATGGTACCCGCGCTGGTAGCGCGGGTTTAATATATTCAGTCAAATTTGTATTATATTTATATAGT
>OVBA01006697.1:0-16335 GCA_900406435.1 Lepidium aucheri
TTTGTAGAAAAGCATATTTCTAATAAAACGTAAAACTCAGTTTGAACAATCGTTTGTGTTGCTTGATTTGTCTATTTCAACTAACTCATACTTCATAAGTTCATATTTATTTAGAACTCAATGCAAACTTAAGATTATAAAATTTTAAGATAAATTTAGCAAAATAAAATCTACCAAACGTAGTCACTTGGGTCTATAAAAGAGACCGTCTTGATTAGGTAATTGGCATGTGCATGGATGGGTGAATTTCAACGTTTCTCTACGTTTGCTTTTGAGAAAGCAAAAAAAAAAATGGAAAAGAAGACAAACTTTAGGAAAACTGAATTTTCTAAAAACTTGACTTTTTAATATGTGACCATTGTCTCATTCTACAAAATGTCAACAAATTATACTTAACGAATCTCTTTTTTGTTAGATTTTTCTTACCACACTGATTTTAAGACTCGCTTTTACTTATTTTATTAATCTTACAAATGTATCCAAAGTAAGAAAACATGCATATATACATGTTAGTGTGTACAGAAATGAGGGTTTTATTTTAATTTTTTTTCTGTCAACGATAGTGTTAATATTGGATCATAATGGCTGACATATTAGCCAAATTCCTACATAAATTTTGTAAGTGATGAACTCGATCCCTGGTATAGAGCCGGCCCAATAAAAATTTATGCCTAAAGCAAAACCTAAATTTCAAGCCTATATAATATAAATATAAAAAAAAAATATAGATTTAAAGGCTCGAATTTGAGACCTTAAATATAAGTGGAAGGACTAACAGCTAGACTACAATAGATTTCTGAGATTTTAATGCCTTTTTAGTTCTTATACTCCCTCCGTTTCTTTTTATAAGTTATTTTGTTTGAATGCACATCTATTATACTCCCTCCGTTTAATTCTTATACTCCCTCCGTTTCTTTTTATAAGTTGTTTTGTTTGAATGCACATCTATTAAGAAATTTTTTGCTTTTTGTTTTCTCAATAAAAAGTTCATTACTTTATTTTAACATTTAATTAAAAAAAGAAAAAAGAAAATAATTTTTAAATAAAAAATTAGTTTAATTTAACTTTTAACTTACTTTTTGTCTTGGTTTTATAAAACAACTTATATTTTGAAACAAAAAAAACATGCTAAAACAATTTATTTTATGAAACGGTGGGAGTATTATTTTGGCGCCATTTTACGTGCTTTAAGTCAGAGCCACTAATGCCTGGTAATACATATTATCTATCTATAGTATATTTATTACCAACCACTGGAATAAATACCGCCTGATATTTTACTTTGGCAAACATTTTTTTGTAACAAAACATTATTTATTCATCGTACACACACAAACGCACCTATTAAATATTCATATTGATTTCATAAAGTAATGATCGAAAGTCACCTTTCAATTCACTTTTCTTTTTATTGCGTTTACCAATTAAGAAAAATGTCACCATTTACTATGAAAATACATGGAATCTTTTCAGAAATTGTCTCTCATACTTGTTTTCTAATATTTCTATTTTATTACTTTTTTCCTTTTATTTATGAAGAAGAAGTTTAAAATTGTGAAATAATTATTATTCGCACTCCACCGTAGATATGATTTATTGCAATTTTCTAAAATTGGTCATTATGTTTTTAAATACAAGGAAACTCTATTTGAAATTAGTTATTGTACTCTAGAATTACTATACTTATCCTTCTCATATAAGATTTAACTAATAAAAGCATATCATTTTATATACAATATACGTATATAAATCATACTTTAGTTATAAGTCGGCAGATTAATTTCACGAGATATCCCAGTTCCTATGTTGGAGCTGAAGAAATTAAGTTATTTACTTTGCAAATAACATAATCATTTGAAAACATTATTAATTGTTTGTTGGCCGTTTTCTTGTTTTTACAAGCCTTAACGAAATTATCATGATGATTTTATTGGTTTAGCCATAAATGGTAGATAAATAGTTTAAGTTAACATGTAAACAAACCAAAGAAAAACAATCTTCAAGAGTAAACTAAGGATAGTTATCATCACTAATAATATAATAGCATTTAAACACTTAACAACGGTTGGTTCTGAAATTTTAAAAAATTAATTATAATAATAAAGAATGAAATGTGTTTTGAGTTGTGATAAAGCTGTTAAGTGTCCATTCTATAATTTTTTTACTTGAATTCGACTCCAAAAAATCATGTAATCTTACAGTATAAAATTTGAGATAAGTTTAAAATTTGAGAGTTTGAGTTATAGATCGAAATTTGTGGATATGTATATAAAAGATCTGATTAGTGACACCGTTTGGAACAACCGTTTGAAAGTAGCAGTTGGCAAACAAGATTTTCAAACGAAAGTCGTTTGAAAATTCATGTTAATTACTAACAATGCATTGATTGAAAGTGTAATCGTTATAAAAATTAGTAAGTAAAATGCAATAAAAAATATTTATTCTAAAAAGTAAGCAATAACATATAATTTAATATTTTTGATATAGAAATAAATATATATACAATTACTATATTTAAAATAATATTTTATATTAATAAATAATAATTTATCTAAATAATAATGATTTATCTAAATATAAAAGAATGATTTTTTAAAACCATAATATGTATTATATATATATTTTAAATCATAATTATACGTAAAATATAAAAATCAATGACCATTTGTATTTACAAACGAAAGTCGTTTCCCAAACGATTGTAAATAGCTCCGTTTGCAAACAACCTTTTTAAATGACCAAAAATAGGTCCAAACAACCTTTTCGAAAAAGGTCATTTGTAAATGCTTGTTTGAAACGAAGTATTTATTGGTAGCAAAATAAGCATGTTATTTGCAAACAACTTTTTTTGTGTAACCAATCAAAGCAAAAAAAAAATAAACAAAAGAGAACAATAGAGAATTGGAAAGTGCAGAAAATAGACCCACATCCCACAAAACCTGCAACACTCAATTATACCCACAACATGCAAAAATTGCAAACAATAATAAACATCACTGAGCTCCAACTATTTCTTCTATAAATGTATACTCTCTCACGACTCAAAGAGCAAAGAGCCCACTTGTTTAAGCTAAACTCCAAAACACACAAAAAAAAAGATCTTTAATTTCTTTCTGGGTATTGCTTTAATATGGCCCCTCTTCCTATTTCTCCGATTAGAGTTGGGAAAATAGATGATGTTCAAGAACTTATCAAATCCAAACCAAACAAAATTCCAGAGAGATTCATTAGAGAAGCTAATGAGAGAGGAGTCCTTGTATCATCACTTAAGTCTCATCATCTTAATCAACAAATTCCTGTTATTGATCTCTCTAAGCTCTCTAACCCTCACAATGATGACTTTTTCTTTGAGATTCTTAAGATCTCACAAGCTTGTGAAGACTGGGGATTTTTCCAGGTAAACTTAATTACGAATTTTGTTTATGTTATTTCTATATCAAAGTCATATCCAATACTTAGGTTCACTAAGCCAAACCTTGGATCTTTGTTTGTCCTGGAGTTACAAGTATGAATCTCATAATTGGTTTAATATGATCAAATAGGTTATAAATCATGAGATCGAAGATGAGGTTGTGGATGATATAGAGAAAGTGGCAACGGAGTTCTTTGAGATGCCATTGGAGGAGAAGAAGAAGTATCCAATGGAGCCAGGAACTGTACAAGGTTATGGTCAAGCTTTTGTCTTCTCCGAAGATCAGAAACTTGATTGGTGCAACATGTTTGCTCTTGGTGTTCATCCTCCACAAATTCGCAACCCCAAACTTTGGCCTTCTAAACCGATCCGGTTCAGGTTTTAGTCAATCTTCCTTGATACTTCATCTTCTTAAAAAAAGATTATTGTTGATTACTTAAATATTGATCATCATATTTATACATAAATAATCAAATATAGTATATGATTAGTGAGCATATGGCGCGCAAATTCAAATAGTGAATCCGGTTTCGAATTTAAAGAATTTTTAGTGGATCACTTCACAATAGAAAATCTTTTAAGGTAGCTTAGTAGTATTTTTCTTTAATATTTAATTCATTTTCTGGAAAAAAAATTGACTAAATAATTATTACTTTTTGTCTATAGTGAAAGTCTTGAAGGTTACTCAAAAGATGTAAGGAAACTATGTGAGAGGTTGTTGAAGTATATTGCAATAAGTTTGGGTCTAAAAGAAGAGAAATTTGAAGAATTATTTGGGGAGGCAGTGCAAGCAGTGAGGATGAATTATTACCCTCCATGTTCAAATCCTGATCTTGTCTTAGGACTTAGCCCACATTCTGATGGAAGTGCTCTCACTGTTCTTCAACAGAGCAAGAACAGTTGTGTAGGCCTTCAGATCCTCAAAGACAACACTTGGTTCCCTGTTTTACCTCTTCCCAATGCTTTTGTCATCAACATTGGTGATACCATTGAGGTAATTACTCTTTATATCAATTTCTTCAATTACAATTATAAACAGAGTGTTTGCCGAGTTCTCCTATGTCTGGTGGTTACATTCCCCCAGCTAATGGTTCAGGCATATGAAATTCGACTTCATCCTAATGCATAAAGTAGGTGATGAGTTTGAGGAATGGGTTGAACTTTGTCGATCCAGTTTGAGCAAAAAAATGAAGTGTTCTAATTTGTGTATGTGTAGGTTCTAACAAATGGGAAATACAAGAGTGTGGAGCATAGAGCAGTAACAAACATGGAAAAAGCGAGGCTTACAATAGTGACATTTTATGCACCAAACTATGAGGTTGAAATAGAACCAATGAGTGAATTGGTTGATGATGAGACCAACCCATGCAAGTATAGAAGCTACAATCATGGTGACTATAGTTATCACTATGTCTCCAACAAGCTTCAAGGCAAGAAGTCCCTTGACTTTGCTAAGATTCTAAATTAACTAATATTAATTCCAACACCATCACCTCCATTAACTAGTTACCACTTACTTTGCCTTCTTTTCATAAATAAAAAATTAATTGTTGAACTTTTATGTTTATAATGTTTATATATGTTCCCCACATAGGGTTTTTAATGTCATAATTTAATTCCCCAATTTGAATACAACATGTATAATTTTATGTGTGTGGGGGTGGAGTTAGGTGTGTACAAGCAAACATGTATACCGAGAAGGAACCGAAAAAGATGAAAAACTAACATTCGATTTATGTTTATCTTAATTTTATTTATGCATATAGTTTTATTAGTTTATATATATATATATATATATATATCATTAAAGCATACATATGTATTCCAAAACAATCTTCTTAAGTATCAAGAAAATAACATAATTTACGATTTCAATGTAATAAAATCTTCGTCTTTTGTCTTCACCTTCACGAGATGTGAAACAAGTATGCTCAAAGATTTGTATAGACAATTTTTGATCCCACATTTTGAAAGATTAAATTAGAAGAAACAAAACAAATAAACAAAAAGGCTCCACTCTTATTGTATTTGTTGCGCCAAACGACAAATAACTCCATTATATGACAAAGAACAAAATATAAAATAAAATTTATTTATCAGTATTTTATAGTGCCTAAGTCATTAATAATTATAGTGTGGTTCTTATTTATTTGTCCTTATTGTCTCTTGCAATAAACAATAAGATAAAGGACAGGATGATGTACTTACACGTCATCATAATGGTGGAACCATAAACTATAATAAAATATCATATCATAATGATTTAACCTAAGATTACGACTAATCATTCTTGTATAGAAGAATCAAAATGTTCACTTTGTTAGAAAGGCCAAATCTCAATCATCATTTGTTCAGAAACTTTTGGTTGCTCATGTATCCATTTATTTACCTCTTTAGTCGGTCTACATACGAATTACACTATCACCTCAACAATTAACCCTATTTTTTTAACACTTCGTTGATGTATCAACAAAGAGAAAAGAACCCTCACTCCACTTTATGTGACCTCAAAATCGGACCGGACCAATTCAGATTCGGTGTCAGACTGAGCCAAACTAAACATCTTCTTCTATCGAGAATTGGGTCACAATAGGACCGGTTAGACCAATCGACACGTTGAATCCACTAAGGGGGTGTGCTTGCAGTCTAAACACGAATTGTCTACATATATATATACACTGTTGAGTACACATAACAAAAACAAGAATGGAATATTTGAAATCGATAAGGAATGAAACTAGCTAGTACCTTATAAGGCAATAACACATCTATTAATTGATTAGTTACATATAATAAATATGAAATCAAGGAAGTTTAGTGAGTCACTCCAAATAAATGAGGTACTATATGAAAGGATTTTCTAAAGGAAACAAGGTTTTTTTTTTTTTACAAGAGAAACAAGCATCATGAAAAGACAAAGAAAGAGGGTTAAGCTTGGATTTAGGATTCTTACTTTAGGAAGGTACCAGGGCTAGAATCTGGTTTCTGATGATCCCCATGCATTTCTGAATCTCTGTATAAATCGGAAGGTTCTGCGAGCAGCAAGGATGTAAACTGGCCACTGCCGAATCTAGAACCTGTGCAACTTCACTTGGTGGGAATTGCCTCTCTGTACATTTCTGTATTGCGGTTATTTTTTTTTTCCACAAAGTTGCAGTGTTAGGATCACAAAGTGGGTAAGAAAGAAGGATGCAACACAAGCTGACTAATGCAACGACCAGAGTGAGGACAAAAAGAACAGCATTTAAAACTTAACTTACTCTAATGTCAAAAACTCTGAAGAGAGACCTGAAGCCTAATAATATAATCGTGTAAATGTGCAGATGGCTCTCGGAGGAAACATTACTGTTAGGGTTTAAGATTTGTACCTGAATCATAAGCAATGTAGCCATACAGCGCGAAACAAGTTCAGATGGGATTTGCAGGTCATTATGGTCAGGTGGGTTTAGGTGGGAACCATTGGCATGAGTTGAACTTGGTGGATTTGGTGTAGAGGGAAGACGCTGATCCTGGGCAGCTTGTGTTTGCTGGACTGAGGATCCTTCTGTTTGATCTACCAAGAGCTGATTATTAACAAAATCAATGGCTTCTTCCATATTTACAACATTATTTTCGTCTTTCCTTAGTAACGCCAATGCCTGCAGCAGATAAAGAAACAAAGTCGGTTAGTAACTGTATAGTTCAACCTTCGAAAGCACAACAAATAATGTGCAAATTGTCAACCAAAAAGCTTTCTCATATGTATATCCAAACATAGAAACAAACGAGCTCGCTGTACACACCTGTATAGCTCTGTATACCAATTTCCGTGCTTTTATTCTAGAGCTTTCAACAATTTCAGACACATGGAACCCATTACTGTCAGATGCATAATTGTCTAAGTAGGTCAACTGACTATCAGGTTCCCCAGATTTGCTCATCTGTGGCGTATATGGTATATTCTCCTGGTACGTATTCCGTTGCCTCAAGCCAAGAAGTGCCAGTGAAACCTGTGCATAGTGAGACATATTTTGCAAATTTTCAGGAGCTGAATGCAGTAAAGACAACAAGATGACTGTTATAATTACTTCATAACTCATGCCTGCTCATTTATTTCGCTTAGCTGAAAGAGAACTGCAGCATATTGTTTCTTAAAAGGTTCAGAATCCTTTAGAGTATTATGTTCATCTTTCTGACTTTCGACAACCTCGTTGTTCATGCACTTTAGCTCCCTCAAAACTAGCTCCTGTAGTGTTGTGGTTAAGCAATTAGTAGAAATTGGATTCGAAAGAGCTAGACAAACATGGAATAGAAGGCAGAAACAATATAAAAATGGAGTGATTTAAAGAGAAACAAATCAACCTCAATTTTTGTGAGTTCTCCAATGCTTTATTAGTAATTTTTATGATTCACACTTACACACTTATTAGTCAAATTCGAACTTTAGTGATATCCTCTTTTAACCTCGAGTTACAATGTACGGGAAACGAGATGTTTAGTGCAATCTAGTCAGAAGCCATATTTACAGATTAGAAAAAAATGCAACCTGGCCTTAGGTAAGGAAATATAAAAAGTTACAGTGAAGAAGATTTTGAACAAAACATATCACATATGCATAGAAGGCCAAAATTTAACAACTGGTCGAACCTTTTTGTCAAGTGCACGTGTTAGTTCAGAAAGAGCTTGAACATCTGCTTCTCTTGCGTGGATATGTTCTACACTTAAAGGCTGAGAATGAAACAATTGTAAATCAAGAGCCTCAGAGACTCCATCTTGCGCTTGTGGATTTGAACTTGAGATATCTACCTGTAAAATTAGTTGTAGCTAAGGTGACTATGATCAAATGCCAAACAAGATATTACAAGAGAAAGTGGACGCAAGTAAGAAGCAATAAAATTAGCTATGGTCAGCGAAAATTGTAATAGAATATTCACGTTATTTTTTTGGTACATTGTTGGTAAGAGATTCGAATTATCGAACAAGCTTTCTAGGTAATCTCCCAAGGTTAAATGATGCTAGGTAGAACTATTGATCAACGGCTTCAGTTAGAGAAACCCCAAAGATTGAACACCATAGATGGAAACCCATCTATATTTAAGAAACCAGTTAACCAAGAAAAACGCCTTAAATTCCTAGATGTATATGAATATTACATCAGTTTTTCCAGGTATATAGAAAATGAACTTCCACAGAAGAATGTAGCATATAAAAAACCAGAATATGAAGTCTGGCATGATGGTCAAAAATACTTACCTTTTCCTGCTTTACTGAATTGCTAATGTTATAATTTGGTGCGGATAAAAGATGGCCAGTCTCGCACGAAAGTTTGAGATATCCTTCCTGCATGTTTTCCTTTACCCGCTCATGCATTTTCTCCTCATTGGGATTCTGAACGTGATAATTTGAGAAAGCATAGTGCCTTGCAAGTGATGCTGGCATGTTTTCCAAAGGATTCAATGGCATGCATTCAGTATCCTTCACCAAAAGAGAGAACTAAATGTTATCTACAGGTTATCAACATACAAATTTGGTTTAACTCTCAAGTCATGAATTTTTTAGATTGTTTCTCACTGCTTCTGTAGGGATCCCCGCGAAGTAAACACAAGATAAATCAATCACCTATCAAGTGCTTAATTACCATCAGGGAAATTTAGTAGCGATTTTATCTACCAAGACTATCTGAGACTTTGGTCATATTTAAAAAAGTGCAGTGAATTGCTAGGATCTGCTTTCCTTTTCTATCGTCACAGTAATATCTCATGTATGCATATGTATTGAATGTCAGAAAATGCAGCTTCTAAATTGCCAGAAAAAAGGTTGCAGTGTAAGGAAGAGTACCTTAACAAATTCCACCCCTAATTCAGGTTGGTCAAACTGAATCCGATACCTACAGTGATCAACAGTTAGGACACTGCCATCATGAATTTCTCTTGACTTTGGATGCAGGGAAATGACTCTCTGTGAAACATTTAGAGGCCGAGCCAGATCCATTGGAAGTCCTTCCCTCATGCCCGTGTTTAGTTCTTCATAATGTTTTCTTACAGAGTCTCTGTATAGGTATAACTTTTCTTTTTCCTCCTTCAGAAACTGTTCAGAAAATCGCCTTGGTTTTCCAAGAGAACTGCACCAACAAAGTATGATTAAGGAAACATACATATACAGACAGAAAAAAGTAGAAGACTAACACGAGTAGTGATAACCTCCTTATGACTCCCCATTCAACGCGAGTTAATCTAGGAACATGACCCAACCCTACATGATCCAAGTACTCAACAAACTCTTGTCTGGCAAACCACGGGTAGTCAATTGCACTGTAGAACCACTCAAAAAGACACCATCTTCGTGCTCGGAAACTAGATATGCAATGCGAAAACTTCTCCTGCAGAATAGAATTATATGGTAAAACATTTAATTAGGGAACTCACAGACTGAACTCCATAAAAATTAATGATCTTAACATTAACAGAATAATCATTGGTGTCTTCACATCAGAAAATTAAATTTACTCACTAGAGTCTCAGAATTCTTCCCGTCATCAATGGGTAGAGGTTTCTCAGTTACTATCTTTCTTCTGCTCCTAACTTTAGTTGGCAAGTTAGCTTGTTTTTTAGTAATTACTTTTGATGGAGCTGACTCATCTTCATCAACTATGTTGTTACTTGAGGAAGTACGGTCCTGAGATTTGGCAGACTTCTTTTCATGTGAGTTTCGAATACTTGGGGACCTTTTACCTCTCCCAACAGGCTTATTCCCCTCACCTATTCCCTGCAGCATCAAAATAAGTCCTAAGATAAATGCTACAAAAGAAATTCCACTATTAAAAAAAAAAGAACCCTGAAATATATAAGTATTTTGGTTGATAATACACTCCAAAGAGGAAAAGAGCACATTAGATAAGTACTGTATAAAAATATCGTGAAATTGGAACAGTTGTGTTGTACAAAAAACACGTACCTTGTTATTAGGAAGCTCTAAGACTTGTGAGCTTGCAGCAAGCTCATCTTTAGGAACCTGCAGGACGAAAACGGCTTCAGCATGGTCATGAATTCTGACAACAGAACAGAAAAGAAAGTCAGCCTTTATTAAATATATAGCTTCCCTTACTTTTGCAGGTGATGCTTTCTGCCGTCTCTTTCGGATTACAGAACTATTTGGACTCTTTCTCTCAGCCTCAGTATTACAGAGATCACTGCTGCCGGATCTTATCAGTCTAGTGTTTCTAAGAGAATTACTTTGAGACATTAATGCTGGATCAGACCCTTTTGGATCTGACCCAAAAGCTTTTCCAGCTCTCTTTTCCTCGGCTTGAACAGATGATTCTGAAATCAAACCAAATTTAGATTGAAGAAGACAAGCAACATGAATTTTCATCAAGGTAGATCTGATTCTGAACATATTAGTGTTAACAGAATTTATTAATACGACCAATGACATTATCAAGCTTATGAAACTCAGTCAAATGTACAATGCTTATAGGTATATGTATATGTATCCCACCAGTATCTGTGGCAGTTTCAGGCATCATCAGTGATAAATCTGCCAGCGTCTGGAGAGCATCACATGCTGTGTCTTCATCTACAGAGAGTATTTACAAGAAAAAGAAGTTATATTGCTAGTAGAAAAGGTATAAAATTGAAACGTGGCAACATTACCATGCATAGATGCAAAGAATGGATGTAATTATTAGTTCAAATGAATGAACCTTGCGACCACGATTCCAAACAAAAGCAAAGAAGCTTCTAAAGTTTGCCTTAGATAAGAGAATCTTCAGCAAGAATGACGTCATAAACCTCATAATGAATTTACTCAAATTTTTATTTTAATAGCCAGCTCGTCTTATAATACTAGTGACAAGCAGAAGTAGCTCCCAAAGTTCATTGAGACCAAAAAATTATTGTGACAATACCAGAATTTAGAACTGAACATTGAACAGAAATTATAAAGTTGAGAAACAAAAGCTAGAGCGACTACCAAATACAGGAAGTCAGATTATAATTTTCCAAAATACTTCCATTATAATTGTATCAGCTGGTTGAGATCAATTCTTTTCTTTTTTTAACAAGATAGCTGGACTTTTATCTTAAGTCTAACTGGCATGTGCCCACCAGCATCTACAGGGGTGCTTTAAGTAAGAGACTAAAGCTTCTATTAGTTCCTGTTTCTCCTACTTTGATGTGCATCGCAAATACGTAAATTAAGATTGAGAAGTGAAAAGACTAAAACACACCTGCAGTAAAGAGACTGTGTTTACTTTTTCTCCTTGAACTTTTATAGGTGAGTTTCAAAGACTTCCCACCCCCTTCGGGTTCAAATTTCTCATCGGGAGTGCCTATACTGGGTGCTTCATCTGTACCACTGCAGGCTTCTTTGGCATCATCTTCTTTAATGCCAAATCTCCTCCTATAGTATTTTTTCCCTTTTTGCTGCAGTTCCATGGCACTAGAGCCTTCTCCATGCGTTAAGTCATTCCTACCTCCAGAATTATCCACATTATCAGCTTCAGTGCTTCCTAAGCTTGGTTCACAGCGGGCATCTTCCATATCAGTGGCACGAAGCTTGGCAATTGCCAAGTCAATATCAGCACGCTGTATATCAAAATATATCAGTCCATATATGTATAAAACAGTTCATAGTTAAGCAAAAAGGTAGAATCCTCCTATCTAACTGAATTTTCAAAAGGCTATAACGTAAGGAAACCAAGATATAGTTTCCAACAATGTTTAGAAGCAGTACAATTTTTGCGGGTGGCAAGCTTTGTAAGAAAGTACATGAATCATAAGCAATAAGACACGAGATTACCATTCTTTCACCCTTCTTATCAGGGGAATACACCTTTGATTTTCTACTTGGTGTGTGGGAGTTCTTGGTAGGGCCACCTCGTTGTGAAGCTCCAGCCAATGCTAATGCAATCTCATGTTCCATGTCGTCATCAGAGTCATCCCCCTTCTGATTTAGGCCTCTCTTAACAGGTGATAAATATCTTTCCCTAGTCTCCTTCTCAAGGGTATATGAGATAGGAATTCTAGGAGTCCTTTTCCCAACAGCACGGGGCACCGTCTCTTGGCACATGCAGGTTATGATTAATAGAAAAGTTAGCAGCCAAAGATCTTTCCCATTATACAGATGGTAAATGAGCCCAATAAAGTCAGGGAGGTAATCATTTTATTCCACTTCATACATTTCAGGAGGGTATTAACTTAAGTTGCATCTTTTAAAGTAACTTTTTTATTCACAAGTTTATCGTGTACATAATTGAGCTAATAAAAAAAAGGAAAGAGCAGTTCAATCTAAGCTGACTCTGCAAGCTATTCAATAGCATAATATGATAAGGACTGAAAAGTAGTTAACAAAAAAAGAAGGTTTGCACTTAACAAAGACTCATGCATTTATAGAATTGCGTGTGTGCACACACATTTCATGCTTGTCAATAGGTGAACAGATATTGAGGGAAACAAAAGCAGAGAGAACTACCAGTACGTCTCTTCTTCATTGATGGCAAGAAGCCTGAAGAGGACCTGAATTGCAAGCGGTCAGACAGACCCTCTAATCCTACAGAAGGATGATCTGAAGATTTCACTCTAGAGCGCTTAGAGGCTGACCTCAATGTTTCGGTACCTTCATTGTTTTCTTGCTCGCTGTCACTCCCTCCATGCTAGAGAAGAGATAGATTTGTTACATAATTGCATTAGTTTAAAGCAAGACAACTCTTCAAATTATAGTCCTTCGAGACAGACAAGGAAAAACTTCATCAACAATGCTTATTAACAATCAATTATATTCAACGTCCCTAAAAAATACACAGATTCAGCTAGCCATCTTTCTAAGAAATGCATAATGCTTAACAAAGAAACACCCAACCAAAAAAGTGTAAGAATTTTCCTGTGCTAAACTATATTCCTCAAGTAAGCATAGGTAGTAGTTAGCAGATGTTCCGTACAAACAGGTATAAAATTGTTTTTCGAGTTTCAATGGAAATTAAGATTCTGAACTGAACCAAGTGCGTGTAAGTTAGCACTAACCAAGACACTGAAATCAAGCAGCTATTTAAACGGTATAAAAGCTCTAACCAAAACAGAGTAGTGATCAGTCATCATCGCAGTTAGGCCAACCACAGAAGCAGTGCCTTCCGGAAGAGACAAGTAAGCCTGAAGTACACATGGCGTAATATAAGTTGAAACAATTGTAGTCAAAGATCAAAGACAAATCGAGGAAGGAGGAGAGCATGCTAACCTTATTCATAGTGTATAGGGCCTCTACCATTTCTGGAGTACGGCTATGTACAAAAGCAGCAACCTTACAAACCATTGAGAAGAAAACACTAAAATTATTGCTGGTGTCTGAAAACCAAACTGAATAATGACAATACCACATTACCATCCCCCTAACAATAACTGCGGCAGCAGTTTATTACCCTTTTTTCGCATAATATAATGTTGTAGAACAAATTATACTCCAAATCCTAAATTATGCATATTTTTTCCTAATTGAACTAACCTTTTTCCATTCTTTTCCAAATTTACGGAATCCTTCATAAAAGCGTTCCAACTCTTCCTTGCTCCACTGAGGACCTAACATATCCGACAACTTCCTCTTCTGCATGTGAGGAGCACTTTAAGATATGCTTAGAGACCAACTGATTAAATTTTTCGCAGAATAACAAAAAATTTGCTTGCACATTGGAGACAAAGGTATAACAATATCTTCTCCTTGAAATTGGAACGTAAGAAGAAACAACTTACAAGTAGAAAAGATTTCAGTAAATGCTGAAACTAAAATAAGAAATGGTAATTCTTGGGTCACTCAAGAAACAGATATCGGGGTAAACACTGAAAAGTCCAGGAAAAGTCTAGGTATATGCTAAAAGATTGGTATTCTTCTGCAGCCTAGCTATGCAAAATTTCGCAATCAAATATTGGGCTGAGCAATATATAAGCCAACCACAAACTGAGGTCATCCACTTAAAGATCAGGAAAACAGCTTACCCGTTGTTTAGTTTTGCTCATACTTCCTTCGTCTTTCTGAGGTGAAACAGCTTTACTGCGGGATGTTTTCTTGTACTTAGATTTTTTTGATCTTAACGGCGCCATTAGCTAAGCTCTTAATTTACCTGAACGTTCCCAACATCGGAGCCAGGTTTAGTTACCAAGACGCAGAGCCCAACATTTACAATATATAGGAGGTTTAATCCATCATTGATACAACAATCAGATAAATGATCATCTTCAAAGAAGATGACTACCCACATTCATGAAACTAAATTCTGCATGCAAAACCCAATTGATACTATAAAATGCAAAAATAATGCTCATTATCAGTGTCAACAGTACTTCCGCTCAAGAGAGTATGAAATCAAGAAATAGGTTCTCTAAAATGGAAATGAATCTCCTAAAGCAACAACTGCTAGTAGTTTAGTTATACTAAAATTTAGCGAATTCAAATCACAGGATCTGAAACCGATTGGTTTGAGCTTCGAATTCGAATCTAAAGCTCAAAAACCAGTGCTCAGAATCCCCAGAAAGAAAATAAAACGAAATTCTAAGGGAAATGAAAACGAAGAATTGCTAGAAGGGGCGATTAAAGCTCAATTATTTGAAAATTCGAAGAGGAAAAAGGGAATCAGATAGCCAAGTGCTTCAATCGCAAGAGAAAAATCAAAGAGAAGGGAAGAATATTAAATTGCAAGAACTAACGCTTACCTACACAAATCCAAAATCACTAGGAAGCCATCGACGGGAGTTGGAGATAAATACAGAGAGAGATTGAAGAAGCCGGGAAGAGATCGATATTGAACAGATCAGAGCTTCGGGTTAGAGGGATCGATTAGATTGAAGGAGAATATGGAAGATGAAGAAGCAGCAATAGAAGAGATGAATGAATTTTTGGGGATATAACCGCGAAAACTTTAAAATAAAAATAAAAATAGAAATCCGATAAATGTAAAATCGTTACAACTTTATTCGATTTGCGAATTTTTTGTAGTCCCTAAATTATATGTCCACAAAACTTGTATATTTGTATAGTGTAGATGCAATCATAAAAAATAAAATAAAAATCATATCAAATTTAATTTGCCTTCGAAAATTGGATTTGGGTAAACTCGGTTCAGTCCGGTTATGAAACGACATGTAGGCATCCCGGTTTGACCCTGGTTATACTTATAATACTTGTATTTCTGGCAAAACTGGCGACACTTGTTTTTCGTTGGAATACTGCAAATTTGCAACCATGTAATTAGTAAATTAGATAGATAGTAGCCTCGATGTTGGGGGTTTACCCCACAACTCGGCCCAAGCCCATGATCCATGTAGGATGAACACGAATCCAACTTGGGCCCAGGCCCAAGGTCCAAACTTGAAAGTCAGGCCCATATCCAGTCCAGCCGGCGTCAGGGTGTACGACATCTTATAAAAGGGAGATGAACAGTCACTAGAGAGGACAGTTTTTCACCTGGATACTTTCCCAAAATGCATATGTAAATTCACCGAAACGAGCTCGAAATCTTATAGTAAAAATACCGAGCCGAGCTCGAAATCTTATAATAAAAGTTTTATCCTCGTTATTCTGCAAGTCATCATTTTCCATAAAATCCTTAACATCCCTAGTCAAAAGACCGAACCGAGGAGAAGTACAAACAATTGGCGCTCAAGAGAGGGTGACAAGGATTCTTAAGAAAAATGACCGCACAGAATACCACCGACCAGAGAAGCGAGTCACCGATGCCATTACGAGCAATTGACCTCCCGCACTTAACCGACGTCGAAATAGAGCTCGATGCTAATAACAAGGAGTCATTGAGCTCGGAGAAAGTACAAAGCATAGCAGATTCGCTCTTCGCACTGATAGAACGAATGGAAAAGGCTACGGACCGATCGGAGAAAACTTCCGAAATGGTAAATCAACTCCGAGCCGAACTGAGTAGGGACGTGGTGACCACGAGACAACCT
>OVBA01006698.1:0-16329 GCA_900406435.1 Lepidium aucheri
CAACTTCTTATCAATAGTGATTTCAACAAGAAAACGAGAAGTGAAATTACAATTAAATAAGCGAAACAAACAGAAAACTAAACAATCTCACATTTAAGCATCTTTAAATCAAGAAAAAAACTGAATAATATAGTAAACTTACGGTTTAGTCTTCTTCTTTACAAACGAGATCCCTTCTTCCTTTGACGTTCTTTGATATCTCTAAAAAGTTCAAACAAAATCAAACAATGAAATTGAAAAGAGATGAGACATGCAATCGACTGACATATTGATAGATGCAAAATCAAACAAAATCAAACAACATCAAACTGAGAGATGAGACATACCGATAGTTATTGACGAATAAACTTTTGCTACTCACGAATCTTGTTTCTCTCACACAAAAGAAGAAAAATAGTTATTGTAATTGTAAATCTAGTAAAGCAAAGCTTTGATTTCATTAAAAACAAAACATGCAATCGATTGTGGTAAAGAAGAGACATACTTTTAACGAGCTTATTCTTTTTCAAATCTCACAATCCAAAATTCAAAACCTAGCCCAAAATCAATGAATCGATTTCGAAGAATCAATTGAAGAAAAGGAGTTCGAGATTTCATTACAAAAAACATGCAATTGATTGTGGGAAAACAGAGACATACCTTTAACCGAGTTTCCTCTTCGTCAATGTCTTTAACCGTTATCTGAAGAATCAATTTCGAAGAATGAATTGAAGAATGAATCGAGATTTTAGAGAGAGTTCAAAGATTTTTAGTTCTAGGGTTTGAAAAGGGGAAAGCTAATAGTTAGAAACTCTTCGGGTTTTTTTTTGAAGGCTAAGTGTTATATTCGAAACAAAAAAAGTGTTAATTATTTTATTAAAAAATATTCTAAGTGTTTTACGCGAAAATTATTCCCTCCAACGATATTTCAGTTTCCCTCTCTGCTATTAATTGGCATAGCGTGTTTAAAACGCTATTATAAATAAACGAAAATTCTAACAAACTTTACAATAGCAATTATGAGAAAAATGCTATCTTAATGTGCTATCAATATCCAATTTTCTTGTAGTGATAGAAGTTATACAGTACTACTGAATTATCTGTTTAGAATTAATTGAAATAAATACTTTAAAATGGTCTACCATATGATAGATTTATGATTTCAAATATGTAGTGTAGTAGTTTATATTATTTATAGTTGTTTTATTTTCCCCAGAGATTGAACATGACATTTGGGAACCCCAACACAAAGAGTTGTATGTCTCAACCTTTTAACTTTTGTTGTTGTAATAATATATTGTATTTATTTTGGAAGGTTAAGAGTAACTTAGAGTCATAATAGTTTATTGTTGGGATTGGTGTAGTTTTTTCTACGCGAAGTGAAGATCATTAGTAGTTATTAACTTCTATAAATTTTTGTATTTAGTATAATATAATGTTAAGGTTATAAAATAGAGACGCATCTGCATTATTTCCTGTGTTGGTAGGTTCATGTTTTCTCTTTTTAGAATTTCTTGTTTATGGAGGTGGATATCGTGGATCGATTCCTTGCTCTTCCATTGGTTTTCTACAAACCTTTTATATAAGAGGGTGGAGTGAGATATAAGACTGTTATGTTGGCTAAGGTATTTTCCTTGTTATCTGAATTGTGATCGAGGGGAGGATGGTGGCTGAAGGAATGAGGGGAACGATGCAAAAATAGTGGTTGAAGGCGTATAAGTGTTGTGAGATTTGGAGAGGAATGAAATGTGATATATCTATAGTTGTGATTGGTGATAGATTAGTAAGGGAAGAAAAGATGTTATTATATTGATTTATGGGGCAGTAATGGTAAATGATTTGGCTTTGCTGTTCTCCCTCCTCGCCATTTAGAAACTCCAGCCTTACCTTCTCTGAAACAAAACAAGCTTCAAAAATCTCCACTGGGTTTGGAAGTCCTCTTACGCATTCTTTAAGAATCTATCTGCCTAAGTCCCTCGTTTATCCGGAGGATCCCTAGGCGGAGGCCCCCATCTCCAATTTCCGTCATTGTCGTGTCTCTCACATCTAGGGTTGGAAACCTAATTTCGCATGAATCGCCCATCCTCCCCAATATGTTTTCACTTTGTAAATTTAGGACTTTCTCAACAGGGCACAAACTATAATGATACTTATCACAACGATAAATATTAAATTAAATAATAAATATATTACCGATAAGAAAAGTTGAATCTAAATGCTCTTACATAATATCAGCGAAATTAGCAAGATGTAAATATATGTCATCGGATCTTGAAGCCACATTGAGAAACATAGTTTTGTTTGTAGTTGATATTTTGAATGGATGATTAGTTGCTTTGTTGTTCCCAACCGATTTGTCTAGTTTCAAATTCTCTATGAACAACCAATGCCAATGGTAACGTACTTAGAAAATCTAGACACTTGATCTTTTTTTATAGTTGCATAAATAAGAGATCTCTAAAAAAATTATACATAATAAAATAGTTGATTAGATACGATTATAAGAAATAACAAATTATTAGTAAAACAATATCTCACAGATAAGAAGCGAACCGATTCATCAGCTAGAATCATCTTAGTGTTATTGTTTACAAAGTAACCTACATGTTTTCATGCATGAAGCACTTTAACAAAGATTCTACATGCTGAATTGAATGGTTTGAGATCAGAAACACGAACAAAAGAATCCATGAGGAGTTCAGAAAAATTGTGAAGAAAAGTGATATAATAATCAAGGGTTAAACAGTATATATAATAGTTTTTGAACCCGTATGCGTAGGGATTCCTATAAAAACATAATGTTGACAGTTTAAATAATTATTAATTTGTTTTCTATTATGTTAATTAGTTGATATTGTTGAGACCTAAAAGTTTATATATGAATAACTTATATAATATTGTTTTCCGTTTGGTTGGTAATTCATTGGGGCGAGTTCTCAAGGTTGATGTTCACAAGAGAAGGGTTCTGATCGAGCTCCCATGCTCTAAGCCTCTAGTGTTCTCACTCCATCTTGAGCTTATGGAAGGACATGAATCGAATTTGATTATTGAGTATCAAAATTTGGAGGGTTTTTGTGGCTTATGTTATCGAATGACCCATGATTCTGATCATTGTTATAAGAACAAGAAAGGTCTGAAAGGGGTCATTAAAGAAGGAAGGAGTAAGGCTTCAAACTCAAGAAGAGTTCAAAGTTTCAAGGTAACCGTCATTGAACCTAAGAAGCCTTCTTATAATGCTAAAAAGGACAATGAAGAGATGAAACCATCTCTTGGCAGAAGAGATAAAGGAAAACTGATCCAAAACTCTTCACCTAAGCTCAAGATGGGAAACGGATCCGCTTCTAAAAGGGGGCTGGAGATTGGAGAACCTTCCTATGTGATCAGAGATTACCGGAATGTACACTCTATGTTGCCATTAAAGGCTGATGTTGAAGGTAATTCAGCTACGAAATCCCTTTCTTCAAATAAGCTATGTAGGCCATTGTTTCAGGTTGAAGAAAGTGCTTCTGACCATGCAAATGTTAATGATGATCCAAAGGGCTTGAATATTGCTACAAATTTGATGGTGATCCCAAATATGGAAGACGGGGCCGATCATATGTTATCTCAAAACATGCTTCAGTCTGGTGAGGGAGAGTTTATGTTGATTGAAGACCATGATCATGTTATTACAGATAAGAACATGAATGTTGAATTGGAAATGGACGACCTATTTGATGATGTTGATGATCAAGAACTGCCTACGGAGGAAGAACTTGCTGAATCTGAAGAGTTAAAGAGAAAATTCGAACAAGAGGAACAAGAGAAAGAGCAAATAGAGAATGTTGTAAACGTTGGTAAGCCGCCAATATCGGTGAAGATGTCTTCAAAACTATCCACACCTCTTCGAGGTGTAAGTACTAGGAAAATAATGACTATTGTTGCTATGTCTCCTCGAAATGGATTGAAGGAGAAGCAGGCAAAGCGAAAAAGCCCAAGGAACTAGGAAAAGACTCAATGAAATTCTAAATTTTTATTTTAAAACACTCTGTTGGAATTGCCAAGGTGTTGGTAGTAGAGTGACAATAAGATTTCTTAGGGAGATTTGGACAAAATATAAACCTAAGTTTTTATTCCTATCTGAAACTAAGAATGATTCTCATTTTATTAAAAAAGTTCTATCTCATTTTGGTTATAATATGATAATTGTGGTCAAACCTAGTCGCTTAAGTGGCAGATTGGCTTTAGTCTATAATGACTTTTATAATGTTGTCCTTAACTATAAGGACAAACACATGATCAATATTTCACTTGACATAAATTGTGAGAAAAAATTCAAATAACATTCATCCATGGTGAACCAAATCAAAATCTAAGGGATATAGTTTGGGAGAGATTGACGAGATGTGGGATTATAAGGGATTCTCCTGGTTGGTTATTGGTGATTTCAATGAATTAACAGGTAATCATGAAAAACAAGGCGGGAAATTACAACATAGTAATTCATTCTTATCCTTCAACCAGATGCTATTAAATTGTGTATTACTGGAGTTCTCAAAAATAGGGAACTCTTGGTCATGGCGTGGAGTTCAGCGTAATGGAATTGTCGGATATATTTTAGATAAAGCTTTTGGCAATGTAAAGTGGCATGAGCTTTTTCCGGTATCAGAGATATAATATCTAGAAATGATTGGATCTGATCATAGACCTATTGTTGGTCGATTTTCGGATACAAAATTCTATCGTCAACAACAATAGTTTCATTTTTATAAAAGATGGATTAATAAAGAAGGATTTTGTGCCATCCTAGAAAAAGGTTAGAAAGGTATGTCATGTAAACGTCATGTGAATTTTTCAGGAAGAATTAAAAATTGTAGACAAGAGATTTCATCTTGGAGAAAACGATGTATTCCCTCTAGTCGGAAACTAATAATATAGTTGAAAAACAAGTTAAAGAATTACAAAATTCAAATAATGCTATGCCGATAGAGCTTACGCATGCAAAGTTGGCTTTAAAACAAGCTTATTTAGATGAGGAAATTTATTGGAAACAGAAGAGTTGTAATAAATGGCTTAAGGAGGGTGATGAAAATACCAAATTTTTCCATGCTCACACTAAATATAGACGGGCCAAAAATATGATTAGCGGTTTGCTTAATGCATCAAGGGTTTGGCTTTCAAAGTATGAGGATATCATCAAAGAAGCTACTCTTTATTTTGAGAATATATTCACATCAAATGGATCTCATGTTAGCTATGACAATCTATCTGACATAGAGCCGCGAATAACAAACTCGGATAATCAAATGCTTATGAAACGAGCATCTGAGGACAAAGTTAGGAAAGCTCTTTTTATGATGGATCCTGGTAAGACCCCAGGACCTGATTGAATGACAGCATTATTCTATCAGAAATAATGGGACATTATCAAGGTAGATGTTGTTAGATAAGTCAATGATTTTCTCCTAAATGGTTCATTTGATAAAGAACTAAATGCTACAAATATTTGTCTGATTCCAAAGATTACCTGACCAACCAGAATGGAGTTCTGGCTGATCAGTCTATGTAATATGGGATATAAAATTATATCTAAGGTGTTATGTAATATATTGAAGAGAGTGATGCCAAAGATTATCTCGGAAACCCAATCAGCCTTTGTGGCTAGTAGGTTATTTTCTGATAATATTTTGATTGCACAGGAGATGTTCCATGCCCTTCGCACCAATAAAGCGGTGAAAGGAAAATTTATGGCCATTAAGACGGATATGAGTAAGGCATATGACAGAGTAGAATGGAAGCTTATAAAGAATATGCTTTTAAAATTAGGTTTCAGTGAATCCTAGATTAAATGTATAATGTTTTGTATAACCAGTGGAAATTATTCGGTTCTTTTAAATGGTGATCCGAAAGGGAATATTTCCCCCCCAAAGAGGTTTAAGATAACAAGATCTGTTATCCCCTTATATTTTTATATTATGTACAGATGTTTTAATTTCAAAGCTCAAGAGCACGGAAAATCAAAAACTGATATCGGACATTTCGATCGCGAGAGCTAGTCCGTTAGTATCCCATTTATTATTCGCAGATGATAGCCTTTTCTTTTGTAGAGCAAACACTACTGAAGCTGGCCATATTATTAAAATCTCAAAAGATTATGAAGAATCTGGTCAACAAATTAATTTTGATAAATCCTCCATTCAATTTGGCCATTCGTTTCCATATTCGGAGAAACCAATGATTCACCAAATTTTGAGAATACAAAAATTGGGTGGTATGAGATCCTATTTTGGTCTTCTAGAAAGTATTGGAGGGCCAAAGACAAAGGTTTTTGTTTCTTTTCGGGAAAATTACAAGAAAGGATTAATAGTTGGTCCTCAAAATTCCTTTCTAAAGGTGATAAGGAAGTGTTAATAAAATCTGTTCTCACAGCCTTACCGATCTATGTCATGTCATGCTTTAAACTACCAAAAACTGTAATTTCAAAGCTCAACTCGGCTATATCAAATTTTTGGTGGTCAAACTCTGAGAATTCAAAGGGAATCCATTGGATGAAATGGCAAAGTCTATGTATACCAAAGTTGGAAGGGGAACCTGGACCCATGCTCTAGCAGATTTCAATTAAGCACTTCTGGAAAAGCAGCTCTGGCGGTTAATTGACTTCCCGAAGTCATTATTTGCCCAGGTTATGAAAGGAAGGTATTATAAAGATAAATGTCCTATGACTGAAAAAATAATCTTTGCACCTTCCTATGGTTGCCGTAGCATTGTTTCAGCAAGATCCCTTCTTGCAATGGGATAATTAAACGCGTGGGAGATGGTAAAACAATTGCAGTATGGCAAGATCCTTGGATCCCTAATACAACTCCAAGGGCTGCCATTGGCATTGATCCGACTATATACCCGGATCTTACTGTCGACCAATTTATTGATTCTCAGTCCAAATCTTGGAAGGAAACTCTATTAAGACAATATATTGTGCCAAAAGATGTTCAATTAATTTTGGGCATTGCTTTTACTCGTCGACCTAAACCGGATTTTTGGGGGTGGCATTACATGAAATTCGGTTGTTATATAGTTAAATCTGGATACACAACGGCAGTTCTTCATTGTTCCTCTACAAATAAGAAATATTGTTCTAATTTTGGGGCTCTACAAGCCAAAGTATAGCAATTAGATTGTCCTAATAAAATAAAACATTTCATTTGGGAATAGATTTCTAGATGTACAACATTAAAGCAAAATTTGAATAGTCGAGGTGTCAACTATGATCCAAGTTGCATAAGATGTGGTGCAGATAGGGAATCGATAAATCATGCTTTGTTTGAATGTCCTCCGACACTTCAAACATGGGTACTATCAAGCATCCTTTCTGCCTTTGATGAAAATCTATTTGGTATAATCTAGATTATCTTTGCTGGCGTATCCCAGAAAATTTTGATGTCTCCATGTTTCCTTGGCTCCTTTGGTATAACTGGAAAGCAAGAAATATCAGTTGTATCTCTGGTTTGTGTAAAGGTCCACCAAATGTACTAGCCCTCGCAAAACAAGATGCACTTGAGTGGTCACAGGCGAGAAGTACACGAGTTTTTCGAGGTCAACAAGGAGAAGTCAGCAATGCTATTGTTTGGCTAGAAGTATCTAATTTATGCATTGGATGTCCAGCCTTTTCTGGTTATAGGTGTTTTGTTGATGGCTCCTGGAAAAAGGATGATCTTTACTCAGGTCTTGGTTGGGTGTGCTTCAGTGATGATGCCAAGGGTGGGCTTTCGGGGGCTTTTAAGATCAGGAGAGCGCTATCACCATTACACTCGGAAGTGGAAGCGTTACTTTGGGCCATGGAATCTCTGATGAAATATCAAATCCTGGAGGTGGAGATGGCGACAGATTGTACTAGTGTCCTCAAGATAATGTCAAGTCTAGATGATTGGCCGGCTTTTCAGACATAGGAAGAATTTATCAGGTTGAAGTCTCTGTTTCAGTCATTTTCTCTCAATATAATTCTGCATTCTCTTAATCATAGAGCAGACTCTTTCGCTCATGCTTATGAAGAATCGGCTAACGGATCGAATCCATGGATCAGTGTTTTTTCTTAACATATGAAATTTTTGGTTGACAAAAAAAAATATGTATCACTAACGAATAATTATAGAATAAACATAAATCAAACTATAAGTTATCTACGACTTTATTAACAGAAAAATCTAGGATACATATAATAAAAGTTGTTATTGGTAAGATTTAAAATTTATCCGAAAATGATAATTTAGAATACTCAAAAAGTTATGATAAACATATTTTCTCCAATGAGAGTTTTAAATTTGAATTATTTCCTTTTGTTTATATCTTTAATTTAAAGCTTTGGTGTCAAATCTAGGATAAATCAATAGTTAGTTTACGATTAATGTAGTAGATATAAATTGGGATGCTATATTTTATAAGCTCACAAAATATTTAATTCTATTTATCATCAATAAATAGTTATTCTCTCTAGTATACCATATCACCATTGTTTTTCTCAAATAGAAACGACCTATAAAATATAACTTTTCTCAAAGAGATTGGTTCATTGAAATCCTTCATTCTTGATTTTCCATTCGAATCAAAACAATTGTAAATATATTTTTAGTTGATTAATTCTCTAATCAGTTACTTTATCCATGTCGTTAATCCTTTTAAAAATATGTTGTATTCGTAGATGCGGAGAAATAGAGATTTAGCTACAAAATTAAAAGCTCATTCTAATTTTTGGTTTTTTGGCAGATTTAAATGGAAAAAATACTGATATCATACACTTGCCAGATGATATGTTAGCAAACATAATTTCTCTATGTGCACCAGAAGGCATTGATTTGATTTGTAATGTGAGAGTAGTTGCTTCAAAATTTTATGAGACTTGTGTTAGAGATGAAAAGCTATGTAAAATTTCTCTTGCTAATGTTCATTTTTATCCAGTGGTAGAGCAATATATTTTCTACAACTTTTATGAAAGATTATGTAGAGCAAGTACTCCCAAAGCCTTATATAGATGCAGTATAAGAAAATATTTTGTTGATGATTTTCATGCAGAAAAATTAGCTATGTTGTTTCAATCTAGTAAGAAAGGAATACCAAAAATTAAATTAGTTTATGGAACATTTATGTATGTCTTGGAGAGCATAGAAGAAGTGAAGATTAAAATGTGTTAAGAGATCTTTTTAAGGCGACACTAGTCACAACATTCGAATATGTTTTTGAAATTCTAAAAAGTGTATGTTATGGTTCAACGGCTCTTCATTGGCATGACAATAATCAACAAAGAATTATGGAAAAGTTCTATGTTAGAGAAGAATGCGAGTGTAATGGAGAATTTACAGTGAATATTCTTTTTCACCTATGTTTGGAATATTTGGATGAGGATATTAATGCACCGATGTCAAAAAAATAAGAAATCTGTTTATGGGTTTATCATATTGGCTTGATATTTCATGGACTAGAATTGTGATTCATTTAGAAGTAGTTTAAGTTAATTTATAATTATATACTTTGAATTTGGATATTAGCAATTATTAAAAAAAAATTAATTTACCATGGATTTTTATATTTTACAAATATAGCTTGGTTTTCTATAAACGACACGATACATTTGGCCTAAGATATCTATCAGTTTGAAACCAAAGTGTTTCAAGGTTCTCTAAGGTTGCTGACATTCAAGGCATGATCATCAAATACAAAAGCTTACAACCTTTAAGTTTTTTTCACCTCCCAAAAATATGAGAATAATGTCATAAAGATACAAGACATCATGGAAATTATCCCTAAAAGCATGATTTAAAAATTTCATTTTTTCATCTCTATGTTGGTTGTAAAAATAACAGACAAATCTTAACCAATACAAAGCGTGGGGATTTCCAAGTAGACCTAACATGCTATATCTTCTATAGAATTCATAAATACCGTAACAATAAGGATTGAACTATTCTTCTATGAGAGATAGTCGTTTAATAACGTAAATTTCAGCACATATGACCTTAAATGTCTTAGAAACTAATCTAAGACTGAGAATAGTTTTTTAAAAAGAAGCACAATGGAAGACTATTATGGCCAGAATATCATCGGGAGAAAACATAATAAAGGCCATATAAACTACATATATTTATATTAATGAACCAGGATCAAACCTAAATTTTTGTTTTTCCCATAAATATATTTTAAAATGATTCGTATCCAATTTTGATATGCGGCGAGAATAATACCCGTAGACATCAAGCTGAATGAGAATATATAATTATCTCGACGTTAAGATAAGAACAACCGTCAACTTAATTATAAAATTAACTTATTTAAATCTAAAACAAATCTTAAATTCAGAATTATAAAATTCTTTACTAAACCAAATAACAAAAAGAAAGAAAATATACTAATATAGAAATAACCAAAATAAAACCATTCTCTAAAAATTAGAATACAACTAACAATATCTCAAACCAACATTTAGGTTTTTCTTCAATATTTGCCTCGACAATTTGACGATTCAAAGCAATGTGTATTGGTTGTTGAAGATTGATTAGGTGAGTCAATAGATACAATATCAGCATCATATAGCGATCTGTATTACAGAAAATACAAAATATAAATACAAATATATATATATATATATATATATATCTTTGTACATAATCTATTATATATCATTTGGAATCTATATCATTGTATACCTCATCATCGAATCTTTGATATCCTGAATATTGGAAATTAAAAAGATCCAAAGTGTTTTAAAACAATTCGTAAGCCCAATTTCTACTGAAATATATCAAAATTGCATTTTTTGTTCAGCATGCACGTTTTATTATTTTTGGTCAACAAACGGGAAAAGAACCTCCCAACTTTATTCATAAATTATAAAGCAAGTATAAACAAATTTGATGAATCGTTCGAACACCATGCAATTCACTAACACCAATGTCCCGGACACAATCCGGAGTAAAATCAAAAGAATGATATTCTAACGGTAAAGAAAACGCATAGTCAGCCAGACCATCAGCAAGACGATTGGCTTTCGTATACACATGTGTAAAACTGACAATCCAGTCCCTTGTAATAAAGCTATGACACAAACACATCAGGAAGGACAAAGGGTGTTCAAGATTGATCCCTTTTGTCAAAAAACCCATTACCAGCCATGTATCAACTTCCACCTCTAACCGTGATATCCTCTTATCCCATGCTATCATCAAGTTATAGTATACTTCCCAATAGTCGGCCAAAGTGGTAGTACACAATCCAATATTAAGGAAAAAACCACCACACTAGTTTCCTCGTTCATCTCTTAATACTCCACCTACTGTCGCATCCCTCGATTCACCTTTAACTACTCCGTCCATATTAAGTTTGAACCAGCCCTCCTACGGTTTACACCAGGATATTGATCGTGCAACCTGGGCTACAGACGTCTTAGTCCCCAATAGTTTAACTCTCACCAGGACCACTTCTCTGCTCAGGTCTCGACATCGCCCTTGCATTCCGAATACGTTACCACTTCTTCACTTCCAACCCCACAAACACAAAACAACAAAGGAAGAAGCCCAATCCTCGCCGAAACCATTGGGGTTACTTAAATTCTTATACAACCACTCGAGAATAGAGTCCTTAAATAAGTTATACTGCTCACATAAAGGAACAAGCCGAGACCATATACCCTGCATCGCTGGACAGTTCCTCAAAACATGTAAAATAGATTTGGAAGCTCCTTTACATACCTGACACACATCGAAGAGACTAATATGTGTTCGTACTCGTTCCATGTTTGTCATAATTGTTTGATGTGATCACAACCATAGGAACACTCGGATCCGTTCTGGAGTATTCACTCTCCAAACTTGATGGAAAAAAGAAGTCATTCTTTGATCTGAAATTATATCCCAATTTAGACGATCATATGCAGACTTAACTGTGTACCTTCCATCTTCAGCTTCACCCCAGCCCATACGATCTTCAGATCATGTGACCTTGTCTACCGCCACAAACAACAACCATATACGAACACTCTCTGTTATAAAAGGGGCAATACGTGACATGTCCCAACCGATACCATTCCTCCATAGTTCACTAACTCGTAAATTTCTCACAACCATTGGTAATTCACATACTGACATCTCATATAATTCCATATTATATAGCCATTTGTGTTCCCAAAATTTAATCGATCAACCACTTCCGACAACCTAGTTAATCCCAGGTTTAATCACCACTCTCAAACCCATGCATATGCTTTGCCAAGTCGACGAGGCAAGATTAGAATTCTTGAACCAGTTCTCATCAAGTATCGATTGAACCTTGTACTTACTACGTAGAAATTGTGCCCAAAGACTCCATGTATCATGGAAAAGCCGCCACCCAACCTCAGCTATTAAAGCTTGATTTGTTTGTTTTGATCTTTGAATACAAAAACCTCCATCTTGTTTCGGTAAACATAATGTTTTCCACAGTAGGAGATATTGTTTCGTACTCTCCACACTCGTGCCCCAAACAAAATCCCGTGATAGCTTATCAAGGGCATTAAGAGTCGATGCTGGGAGAGCTATAAGACT
Organism: Lepidium aucheri; assembly: GCA_900406435.1. NCBI lineage: Eukaryota > Viridiplantae > Streptophyta > Magnoliopsida > Brassicales > Brassicaceae > Lepidium > Lepidium aucheri. The sequence goes on from OVBA01006698.1 coordinate 12,525, forward strand.
CATGGTATGAACGGGTATAGATGTCAATACTGCCTTAGTGAAGGTAACATGGCATGCTAGACTAAAAGTGCACCTCTTACATCCTGCGAGGTGTGTAGATACTTTCTCCAACACATCGTGAAAGGTAACTTTATTAACTCGTTTCAGTAAAACTGGGAGTCCCAAATACTTACTAAGATCTCTAGTTGTTTGAATACCACTTTCTGTACTGATAAATCTTTTTAACTCTCGGCTAATATTCTTAGAGAAAAACACATTTGACTTTTCCAGGCTAACTCTCTGACCTGAAGCTTGACAAAACATATCCAAAACTCCTTTAATCTCCCTCATTTGCGATACAGAAACCTCTGCAAATAAAATGATATTGTCCACAAAGCACACATGAGATAACCCTGGACCACCACGAGATTGTCTAATGGGCTTCCATTTCTTCGCTGCAATCGAGTTGTCAATGATATTGCATAATCTCTCGATACATAAAACAAAGAGATATGGTGATAAAGGGTCCCTCTGATGAAGCCCTCGTGCAAGAGAGAAAGAATTTGTCTTCTCACCACTCCACAATAAACTCATTGAAGCATTTGTCACACACGCCATTATCCATCTTCTTCAAGTCTCCGAAATATTAGCTGCGCACAAAGTATCTTCCAAGAAATCCCACCCAACATGATCATAGAGTATTTCGAGATCTAACTTCAAAAGCATCCACTCTTTCCATCCTTGCTTCTTTCTCATAGAGTGTATTGCTTCTTGGACTATTACAATGTTATCAATACTGAGTCTACCAGGAATGAAACTAGATTGTGTCAGACCAATCAGTTTTGACATTATTGGCTACATGAGAATTTTCATGACTCTTAGATGATGCGTCCTTAACAACTTTATTTCTCTCCAAATCTCTCGAAGTCCTTTCCTCAGAAAAATTCAAAACTTTTGACGTGATTGCAATATGATTCGCTGGTAAATCTCTCCCTCAAGTAAATTTTTCTCCAAAGTAAATCCATCCTTGGAGGTAACCATCGGGTTTTTAGTCATTGCATTCACCAAAGCTGTCACTAGCATCTCCGACTCAATCTGCGTCTGATTCCTATGCGAGCAAGCACCAACACTGTGCCCATAGAGTCCAGAATTGTCACAGATAATCACAAGTCCTTCATACTCCACGGTATTACGATTACCATTAACAAGAATCGTGCACTTAAGGGGTTTAGCAAGGGTTACTTCAACACACACTCTTGCAAAACCTAGCACGTTCCATATTCTTTGTTGTCCCATCAACTTTTATTGGATCACCTACCCCACAGGCTATACTCATCACAATTGCCAAATGATAAAAATTCACTGAAAGCTAGAGAATCAGGACCCATACCGGTATAGTTAAGATGTCGTCATGAGCGGGATCAAAATCCTTATTCCATGCCTTCATCAACAAGTAACTTCCAAACACCCTCCATGGACCCCCAACCAGAGCCGCTATATATTCATTCTCCTTCTCAAAACATACCATCAAAAAATTCCTTGGAAAATCAATCACTCATGTCACTGTTCAGCTTCCATAATTCTTTCAACTTTTGGTACACTACAGTAACCGTAGCACGCTTTCCAAGTATCTTAATAGTTAAGAAATTCTTCCATAAACTCTTTATCACTGTGATTACTTTCACACCCGCTGTAATTACTGTCTCACCATCTTCACCACCTAGAAATTCCATAATCATCCTACCTAGAACAAAATCTTCATCAATTGCCATCTCAGGCAAATTCATCCCCCCCCATGTTCGAGCCTGTTACCTTCGAAGCTCAGGACACCATTGTCCTCATAGCCTTTGGAGAGTCCCCTTTCTCTCTTCTGTTGACCACCATCTCATCTCAATCACCACTATTCGCACGCTAGAATCGCCACTTATTGAAAGAAACCCAAAATTTTTTGCTTTAAGTTTTGTTTACATAACATGCAAGTTTTATTGTAATCAATGTTAAAAAAACTTAAAAATTATAATTTTCAAATTATAATTCATTAATATCTTAGAAAAAATTAGATTTTTGCGAATTGAATCAAGCATGTTAATGTATTACCACCAGAATTATCAATAGCATAGAGTACTGTATGAGTATACTTCCTCCATCGTATAAAAAAATCAGTAGATGATCCATAAAGCTAATAAATTAATAGTTTTCGCAAGACATGTGATGTTTGTATTATTGACTCTGTAGAGTCATTTTTGAAAAACTACTCGTAATCATAACTTTTATATGTAAAATTAGAGAATGCATTATATAAGATTTCTGCGATATAGACAAAAATAATATTTACTGCGATAGATCATAGTGAAAATTTCAATTTGTTTGCCTTTATGTTATACATTTAGACAAAACTATATTCAGTATTTTTATTCTTGCGTGTTTAATGTGTCAATATTTTCTTAGCAATTATAATCATTATAAAAGTATATATACAAATAAAAGTAGGTAATTTTGGCTTCTTATGCCATCCACCTATACAACCCAAATTCATTCTAATATAGTGCCAAGTCATCTCTCAAGTCCATGTCATTAAACTTCATCACTCCAATATCTAAACGGTACTGAAATAATTCAAGAACTCCAATCAAAATCAATGGTTTAGGGCACTACAGGAAAAATGACTATTAATAGCACATTAAGATAGCGTTTTTCTATTTTATGCTATGGTTGAGTTTTTTATAGCGTTTCAGATTATTTAAGTTTTTTGAAACGCTATAATATCGTAAGTGTCATTAAGCATAATATTTTCTGCACAGTTTTTTGGTCATCAAATTCTGTTATAGCACTTGCAAATTTCATAAACGCTATTGTATTTTTAACCGGGAAGAAAATTTCTTTTGCCGCTGTTAGTTATATTATTTAGGGGAAAAATTAAAATTAGATAGAAATTAGGGATTTGGGTTCAAGTATCTTTCTCAGCCTAAGATTCACGATTCTCAAGCTCTATCTCTTCCTCCCTATCTTTCGCCGTGGATTGTATTCAAGTTAGCTAAAGGTGATTCGATTCTGATTTTATCTTCAATTATTCTTCTTATTCTCCTTCAAACCTTCGTTAAATTCCACTAGATAAAAGCTTGAATTTATGTCTCTTGTTTCAGGGTCAGATCTAATCTTGTTGTTCGAAAGCTATTAGTGAAGAAAGAAGAAGTAAAAAAAGACATATAGGTTAAGTTCGCAATTTCTTAGCTTACCAACTTAAATCTCAATTTTGTTTAGTTTGAATCTGATTTTCATTGAAGTTTTAGGTTAAGTGTATACAATTTACACAAACATTATCGACTTTCTTTAGGTAATTGCCTCTATTTGATATATTTCAAAGATTTATTCTGATTGTTGTTTTGCAGATTACTTCACTCTATCTCCTTTACTTCTAGTCTCAGTTGAATCTCTCTTTCTCTCTATCTGTATCGAAGGTGATGTTTCTATTTTAAATTTTATCGATTTTGGATTTGATTTTGGTTATTTATACACAACTAGTTTCAGATAAGAATAGTTTTCTTTTGTTCTTGCTTTTGTTTTATTGGTAATTATGTAACGGAGATGTGTCAGGGTCATTCTCTTGGTCCTTTCCTCTTCTTCTTTCTCTCTGTTTCTCTTTCACTCTAATCTTTTTTTCTCAAATGTCTTGCTTCTTAAGCTGTGTACGCTTCGATTACTCAACAATAACTGACAACATTAAACACTCGATTACATGATCTGATTTTGTCTTTGGTGTGACTTGTTACAGTTGGGATGATGTTGAGACTCTCACCTCCAATTTTTCTAGACTAATTGGTTCCGG
>OVBA01006699.1:0-16325 GCA_900406435.1 Lepidium aucheri
CTTTGCCTTTGTTTGTAATCCGTTTTCGTCTAATAAAGTACTTGATTCGAAATTCCATAATCTGATAACGAGTGTTGAGTTTTAGCATCAACAAAAATGAAACAAAATCTTTGAACATTAATATCTCATTTTCAAAAGGATTTAATCTCTCAATCCTTCTGGTCTCAAATCAAATCAAAGAAACGTTTTTCCTGAGAGATTGGATCTTCTTTAGCAACAAATTTTGACCTCTCTTTAACTCCGCAAAGATCTAAAAACATCTTTGAATCACTCTCTTTTATCCAATTTGACTAGACAATATCTTTTTCAACTATCGTGTATATACACTAAAAATTAGAAAGGTTTTAACTTACAATTTGAATCTTTTTTTACAAAAGGTAGATTGGGCATTGATGGTGACTCGTGATAAACAAACCTGTATTTGAACGGAATCCGAATAATACATGGCATTTCCTCCGCCTTTAATAAACGGTGACACTCCTATTTTCATTTTCATCCTTCTTTATAGTATATTCTTTGCTTTTTTCTTCTTCTCTCTGATGGAAAAAAAAAATCTGATGTTATATGTGGAGAGATAATGAATATGATTTATGAAGATGATGAAGAAACCTATGTACAACGGAGAACTTTGGGGCTGATTGGTAAAAACTGTAGTTTTTAGTTTTTTGCTCTAGGATTCGGTTGTAGGGTTTTTGGCTGTAGAGTTTTTTTTAAGTCTTTTTTGATGTAAGAATTTAAATTTGTAAAGTTTACAAAATTTTGGTTTTAGGTTTTTGGCTTTTTACAGCCAAAAACATTTCATAAATAAAAAATTGGCTTTCTAGAGTAATGAAAGCCAAAAATAAATTTAAAGTATGATTGGTTCAATTTAAATGTTGTGAAAAGATTTTTGCTCTGCAGAGCAATCAGAATCATTACCAATCATAGCTTTTATGTCTCCATAAAATCTTATCAGATCATTCAAAATACTTCAAATCACCAATAAATTTTAAATAAAATTTTACCCAATCACCAATAATTTTATTTTATTTTTAAATCATACTAAAATCATCAAAAATCTTCAAAATTCTACTAAATCTTCTAAAATTCCACCAAATATAGAAACCCACCAAATCTTCTAAAATCTCATTTCCAATACACCCCTCTATAATTCTCATTAATTTAGTGCTAAAATCCTAAATATCTCCTATTATTTATATATACTTTTCTAATAAAAAATATATACTTAGGGTCTAAATGGTAACTGCGGAATTGTGGTGAATACGGAATATAGCGGAATTTTTTTTATTTTTTATGTGAAATCTTGCGAAATTAGTTAAAATCAAATGGTAACAACTGAATTTTGCTGAATGTGGAATTTAGCGGAATATTTTTTTGTTTATAATTAGATCGACAAGTTCTGATTTATAACCAAAACTTACCGTAAAAAACTCTTTTCAATCTATCTTATGTAATAGAGAGATCAAACCCCTAATACACTATTCATATATCCAAAAGATTAAATTCAGATGAGAACCAAAACTGGAATCTAGATATTGTTATAGTAAACTAAAATAATCCAAATATAAAATTTTTGAGAAATTATAAATATAAATAAAAAATATATACATACATAACTATATATATTATACAATTAACTTGAATCAATTAAATATTTGGTATTAATATATTTACATTGCTATATTTATAATAAATTGTACATTTTATTATATTTTTATTAAGCAATTAAGTAATAATATATGTAGTTCGTTATTTATTAATAATTATATATTTTATTTTGAAATTAATTGAATAATTGAAATTTTGGGGGATTTATTACAAATTAGTTAGATTATTTATCAAATATTTTCTAGACATAATATATTTTTTAATTGTAGCTTGAAAAAGTTAAAAAAAAAAGTATTCACAGAAAATAAGAAAAAATGACTCTTTTGTAAATAATATCATTTGTGAAATTATTTTTAAAAAAAAAACTGAAATAATTGGCGGCATAAAAACAAAACAAAATGCAAACATAAAGCCAAAACAACTAAATAAAAATAAAAAACAAAAATTCCACAAAATAATTCCGCAATACACCAATGGTAAAACACAATTTTGGCCATTAAGAAGGAAAAAAGTTGACAAAAGAAAAATGGACAAAAATGGATTGACGGAGGAAGCTAGAAAATCATGTCTCACCTAGACCTGGTCAACAATTTATATCTACTTTTGGAATATTGTGGGAATCAAGACAAAGCACGTGTCTCAACCATATCTCAAATACCTCCAATCAAAATTAATGACGTATTTCTCAACTTATAAAGCCTGAGAGTGCTCACAACCAATAAAACTCTCTCAAGTCTCTCAATCTTATCATCCACCGACAAACTAACCAATCATGGATTCCGAGATTGCCGCCGATTACTCTCCGATGCTCAGAATCTACAAAAGTGGTCGCATCGAGCGACTCATGGGTGAAACCTTCGTCCCACCTTCTTCCGTCCCACAAAACGGTGTTATTTCCAAAGACGTTGTTTATTCTCCCAACGACAACCTCTCTGTCCGTGTTTATCTCCCGGAGAAAGCCGGTGCTAAACTCCCTCTCCTCGTCTACTTCCATGGCGGAGGATTCATCATTGAGACAGCTTTCTCCCCGACTTACCACACTTACCTCACGGCTGCAGTCTCTGCGTCCGACTGTGTTGCGGTCTCTGTGGATTACCGACGTGCACCGGAGCATCCGATTCCGGTTTCGTATGATGATTCGTGGGCAGCTCTCAAATGGGTATTTTCCCACATTGCAGAGTCTGGTGAAGAAGATTGGTTAAACAAATACGCGGATTTCAGCAGAGTGTTTCTAGCTGGAGACAGTGCAGGAGCCAACATCGTGCATCACATGGCGATGAGAGCTGCGAAAGAGAAACTCAGTCCCGGTTTGAACGATTCAGGAATCTCTGGAATCATCTTGGTTCATCCTTACTTCTGGTCAAAGACTCCAATCGACGAGAAGGAGTCGAAAGATGTAGCGTTGAGAATGAAGATAGAGTCGATATGGGCAATGGCTAGTCCCAATAGCAAAGATGGTTCAGATGATCCGTTGATCAACGTGGTGCAATCAGAGTCGGTGGATTTGTCAGGGTTAGGTTGCGTTAAGGTTTTGATATTGGTGGCTGAGAAAGACGCCTTGGCGAGGCAAGGTTGGGGTTACGCAGCGAAGCTTGGGAAGTGTGGTTGGAAAGGAGAAGTTGAAGTGGTGGAGAGCGAAGGAGAAGAACATGTTTTTCATTTGATGAAACCTGATTGTGATAATGCTCTTCAAGCCATGCATAAATTCGCAGCCTTTATCAAGGGATCGCACAACTAGAACTAGCTTTGTGCTTTAAATATTTATATATATGGAATAATTTGATGTTTTAGATTGCCTGCCTCTCCGTCTCTGGATTAATAAAAGATGTCTCCAAATTTCTGACTCAAAACAACTATTCACTTTTATATATGAATGTTGAAAATGCTTCTTCATTTAGCTCAGTAAATCGTAAGCTACCTACTGATGAGCAAGAGCTTTTCAGTTTTCACCATTATCATCTTACAGAAAGTTTGAACACAAGGATATGAATTTAACAAAAACCAAACAGAGAAGACAACAATTGAAATACAGCTTTGCTTTTTTGTTGTTCCGCAGCTACTTATTCAGACCAGATTTGAAACCCAATAGACAAAAATAAAAAGGGGAGCTTTCTAAAGGAGGAAAGTAGCCAGAAACCTGGAAAGAGAAAGCTTTTCAGACGGCAATCCCAAGGGATTTCTTGAACTTCTCAACCTCTAAATAGACAGTTGAGTAAGGTAAAAACTCAGAGAAGTAACTTCCACTTAGGTGGTTTATGGCAACTGCAAGTTTCGGGATCTCTAAGGTTTCTTCATTGGTGAGTGTTCGAATGAACCTTGCTGGATTGCCTCCCCAGAGTTCACCAGATGGAATTCTCCTCCCAGGTGGCACAACAGAACCAGCTTCCAGGATTGACCGGGTCTCGACCAGTGAACCTTCCATTAGTATTGAGTGTTGCCCGATAATGCACTCGGGTTCGATAGTGCATGATCTTAAAAGACTGTATGCACCAACTGTCACGTACCTATCGATCAATGTCTGTGCAGGTAATCCTGAAAAAAAATCAAAGTTGAACATAACTTATTAGATCATATTTTCCATCAATCATACCTTTATTTATAACTAGTAGAGACTTGAAACTATAGAGCTATTGCCCGGAAAAGACTGGCGAATCAAGTAATTAAGAATTAGTTGTACAGATCACAGATAACTTGAAATTCTTCAATTTACAAAGAAAAGCCCAAAGAAGATTTGTACTCAAAACATTTACATGGAAACAACATTGATAAGTCAGAAAAAAATGGTGAATCAAATAATTAAGTACTAGTTGTACACATCACAGATGACTTGGAGTACTTCAAGGATTAAACTAGAGCCCAAAGAGGTATTACTTCCGTAAACTATAAATCCTTATTGCGACATTGTTCCAGAACTTGTCCAGAGCATTAAGCAACTTTCAAGCAACTTTCGAGTGCTACACAAGATGGTCTTTCGTGGTGTTATTCACTGTATTAATCTATCAAACCCCTGAATAAAACCATCAAGCACATATATGTGTTCTTTGCTTCCAGTATAGAGCCTAAAGAACTATGCGCTTCTATCTACTTAGCGCAAAATGCTCGTAAGAGTGAACTAAGTATCACTGAGGATTCTTGATCAAAGAATATTTTTCACTTGAAACACACTGTTTGTGCAAAAACCAATATGCTCAGTTAAACATCTCTACTTCTGATAAAATTGAAGAATCCTCATCAAGATGACTAGGTGAGCCTCTATCTTTCGGTAATACAAACAGACGATGAAAATGAAAACCCTAAATTCCAATATCAATTAACCCAATTCGCTAGCACGCTGTAACTACATAAATTGGATAGCCAGAACCTATAATTTTATAACAAGCTACAACGGAAGCATACAGAGACTCAAATCACAAAAATGAAACAAAAAAAGGTTGAAGAAGAACCTGTTGGGGACGACCACGCGGCATGAACTACACACCGTTCCTGGACATTTGAGCAGAATCCAACGGTGATCTTGTTGAGATCTCCTCTCAAAACGGCACCGCTCCATACAGACGAGCCGTCCCAGACGGTGACCTGACCGGCTAAAACAACATTAGGTGCCACGTAGGCATCGACGGCAACCTTTGGTAGCCACTGTCCCAGAGGAATGATCTGTCTTTGGCCTCTGTAGTCCCATTTCACCCGATCCGGTGATGGAGTTACCTCCGATTTCGGCTTAGGTAAATCCGTGGTCGACACCGCAACTGCTTCCGCAGCGAAGTAACGCCGAAGCAGATTCGAAGACACAGCTGAGGAGACGCCTCTTCTAGAGATTCGAGCTAACGAAGTGGCCATTGTTATGGAATCGGATTCTTCAAGACTTTGTGGAAAGAGAAGGAGAGAGAGAAAGAGCTTCTCGGAGGAGGAGACAGAGAGGGGTCGCTGGAAACTGAACCGTTCGGAAAATAATAATGGGCTTTTTTGGGCTAAGTTAATATGGGTCCATATTTCATTGCCCTAGGTCTCTAGGATCAATGACTAAGAAGATTTGACTCATAACTATGTGTGAAAATTATGGATTTTACTGATTCAATTTACAGTGAAGAAAATGGCTATTTACTTTTATGGTCATCGATAATTGGATAATTTATAATGACCCAACCAGCTATATCCACCCGAACCCGTATCCAAATAAAATAATTCGGATCTTGCACAATAATCTCCAATAATCAAACAGAAACTAAATTTTACTAAAATTAAACCAAATTCGACATAACCGGAGAGTAAGCAAATTCAATAAACCATAATGTATCCATGTTCATTGGACAATTTACCCTAATTTTTTCAGTTTTCTATTTTTGCCTCCTTTCGTCTACATCCTAAAATTTCGATACAAAGTCCTCAGCGGCGGAATCCTTAGTATGAATCCATCTGAAATCGACTTCACAAAATGCCACGCATGAAGCATTTAGCAAGACGCTTCAGGGAAGGCAACAGAGGATGTAGTAATCCACTCCCTCCAGTCCCGCTCGATCCTGTCTCTACTCCACCAAATGAAACTATGGAATATGAGCGACAGGAGAATGAAGGAGATGAAGATAAAATTGGAGGAGATGAGCAACACGAGAATGAAGGAGGTGAAGATGATAATGTAGGAGATGAGCAATACGAAAATGAAGGAGGTGAAGATGATAATGTAGGAGGCGGAGACTATGTTGGCGATGAGAGTGGAGAAAGGGAGACTGAAGCAGAAGAGAGTAATGAAGATGATATTAAGCGATACACATTTTTTTGCAAATTGAATTTTTTAAAATTGATTGAAATTGATTGCCAAAAGATGAAGATGAGTTTTTTTTCAATTTGCAATATCCGTATTGTTTAGTGGTTGAGACAGAATCGTAATTGATTGCTAAATGATGAAGATAATTTATTTCAATTTTCGATATCCGTATCATTTAGTGGTTGAGACAAAATTGTTTAGTGTCAGAGACAAAATTGTAACTGATTGCTAAATGGCGAACTTTTGAAATGTGCGATATATGATTTTGTGATAGTATTGTTTAGTGGTTGAGACAGAATTATTGGGTCTAAGTGTTTTGATTGAAAACAGTTTTTAGTGTCATGTATGGATTTTGATTTTGTTCTGATTCTTTACGATTCTATCTTATATAATTTCTTGTCGAGACCAAGGTATTGGGAGTTATGGCTCCGGACATGTATTTGCCAACAATGGAGTGGACCAAGCCTATCAAAATTGCAACAAGATGCTACATTGTCTTGTTCTTCTTAACGGCTGACAGGTTGACGATGGTTGTCTTGTTCTTCTTAACGGCTGTAATAAAAGGAAGCGAGAAACGAGGGACACATGCAACACATGTGGACTCTTTCCTTACCAAGATTGTGGTTGACCTCAACGCTTGCTGGAATTTCCCATGGGGAAAGTATACGTTCTATGACAACCTCTCAGAGATCAATCGAATGATGAAGGTCTTTAATCTTTCGGGCTTCATAATACCATTGGAGATTTGTTCTAAATGCAGTCATATAACTTGTATCATATCTCTGTGATTTTATATGTTCTAATGTGATTTATTTTGTTGATTATGTAGCTTCTTCCGTTCGAAGCAATCCCTTGTTTAATGAAGAAATTTTGAGAGGATGTTAAGGACGCAGCGAAAGATTGTCCTAGGTGTGCAAAAGCAAGTACACATATAGTTCTATGAATGGATATAACCTTCAACAAATCAACAAGCATTAGGTGAAACTCAGGTTTGTGTACTTAGTCTGAATTTTGTTTTCTGAGGTTTTATGAAATGAATTCAATGGAGTTGAATTGTTTTGTGTATTCGCAGAGGATTGCTAGTATTCTAGCACCCACGAGGGATGAGTGCAATCTGATCTGTGAGATCCCGGAAGATGATGATGAAGCTGATGTGGCAGTTGGCAGTTGGTATAAGCGTTTGTTGGTTGATGAGAAACATGTATGCTTCGGAGGGATGTACAAGGAAGACACTGAAGTTAGGAAAAAGGAAGGGGTACTAGCTGAGGCCTCGCATAAGCAAAGGACGTCAATTGTTTTGAAAGAAATGAGTAAAGAAATGGTATCTGGTTTTAAGCTAATCATTGATAAGCTTTAATCCATTAATCAGAGATTGACAGACGTAGAAGTTTCAGTCAAAGAACTCAAAGAACCGTCAGTTGATGTAGGAATCAAAGTTGTAGCCGGAGGTTGCCGGGTAAGGCCAAGGAAGCAATTGTAGACTAACAACTCTTAACAGGCCTGAACGTGCATTCAACTCTTTAATTATTTTGTTTACTCTTAAGTCTTAACTCTTCTTTGTTTACTCTTAAGTCTTAACTCTTCTTTGTTTACTCTTAACTTGCGAGAAGGATAAGCATCATAATTAACTTGCAACTAGAATCCATAAGCAAAACACATAATTAGAACATGATAAGCAACAGATAATTAGAACTAAAGTACCACATAAATAGGACTTAAGCAACACATGATTAGAAACAATCCCATAAGCAACACACACGGCAATAAGTTTGATCCCATTCACCGTTTATTCTGGTACAGTTGTCTCTCCAACCTATGAACCTTCTCTTGAAACTCCTTTATCTCATTGTCTCATTTTGTGAATTCCTCCTTTAGTTTCCTAATCTCATCTCTGTTGTTAATAACATTTTCCCACATTATCTGTGGGTCAACACGCAAACCGGCATTATTCGTCCTGATGTATTGAATCGAGTTGTTCAATGACTCTATCTTGTTCTTGCGGTTAATGTTTTCATCAACCATCGCATCGTCCCACCAACAACGAAGATGAAGACCTCCGTCCTACATAGGATAAAAGAAGCCAATACTCATAAGTGAAAAGTTAACACACAATCAGATTATGTGTGACAAGTTTGGTGTTTGGTACGAATCCGTTTGGTACTCAATCCCATAAGGTTACAAATGAAATACCCTTCTACCAACATTTGGACCTTCCATTTCAAGTTTAGCCTCCATGGTTCTGCTACACCAACATTTGGTTGGAATACCACGGTGAGACTCTGGGCAAATGTCACGAAAGAGCCTCTGCTTTTGCTACTCTCACTGTCACTGTTGTTGGAGCCGTAGTCATAATCTGGTAGGTGTCAGGGCATTCTGATTTGCAGAGATGTGAAGAGAAAAGTTGAAAGAGATGTGAAGAGAAAATTTGAAAGAGATGTGAAGAGAAAAGTTGAAAGAGATATGAAGAGAAAAGTTGAAAGAGATATCAAGTGAAAAGTTAAAGTTAAACAGGTGCTTGAGGATTCAGATTTAAGAGGATAAAGAGATTTAAGAGGAAATTTTTTAAATTTAAATTTCTGAAATTTTTTGAAATCCTAATGGAGAAATTTAAAACATTGTAATGAAGACACTGAAATCTGATGGAAATATTCAAATTTAGATTTTTTTGGAGGGACATTTCGAAATTTTTGGACAATGCTTAAAAATGTGACTTTGTACGATTGTACTAGTTTTCATGTTGTCTCCCTAATGTTCATGAGATTATTAACTAATTCTCGGTTTTTTACACACATGAATATAATATGAAAGCATGTTATGAGTTTGCATTACATTTATGATGATTGGAATAACTTATACAATGAAATCAACATAAGTTAAGCAATTATGAAACTAAACACATCTATTACAATAACTTTTACTTAACATGTAAGAGATTGTTTGACACTAAACATATAACTATGCATGAATCGATTAACTATTCTTATTATATCAAGTAATCATATGATGGTTCTACATCTTGAGAAAAATGTTGAGATTATTCTCATTATATCAAGTGATCATATGATACTTCTACATCTTGAGAATAATGTTGATATTATTCTTATTATATCAAGTGATCATATGATGCTTCTATATGCTAAATTTAGCATGAATCGATTAATTTAAACATATAACCGAAGAAATTTTAAACAATACCACAATTAATTGAACAAATTTAACAATAAATCAATTGAACAATTATTCTAAACCAAACAAATATTCCAAACCAAAAAAACTTAAACAATTAAACAATTTTGACTCTCAACAAATTTAGCAATAAATCGGATCCCAATAAATCTCACACATGGCCCACCATGAAAAGTACACACATGACTTTCTCTCCACTCGCATTGATCCTCACTATCCCTCTCGTGACTAAATAACAAAGATATGGATAAAGGATCCATGGATAAAGAGCATAAATTGATTAATGGGCCAATAAAAGGTAAATTTGAAACCAACATTTGGACCTTCCATTTTCATAGTAATGAAGAACAATAAAAGGTAACACATGCATGACCTACAAATATTTTAAATGTTACTTTTGCGATGCTTTTGATCTCCTTGTACCAAACGTTACTCACACATGACTTACAAATATTATTGATATACCACAAGTTATTCAACATCTCAATACATGTAATATTTATTGCAATGAAAACACTTTCAATTAAAGGGAAAATTCTTTAACCTATGCTACTGTTGAAACACTCTTCCAAGTTTTGTCATGGTGTAGTCCTATTACTTCTTCTTCGACGTCTTTCACCAACCGAAGGAAAACGGTTTTTTTGAAGTCGTCCTTTCCTTTTAGTATATTGTGGAGGCAAGACATCCATTGCAACAATATTGTTCGTGATCCCAAACCATTGAGATATATCTAAGATTCGATATATAGTACGGTAATAAGCCAATGCCTAAACATCCATTAGATAATATTTTGAGCACAACTCATGTAGATGTTTATCTTCTCTCCTATTAGGATTCTTCATGTATATACCTAGAGAAGCTATTGCATGCACACGAGGATACTTCTCGTATTCAAAACGCTCGCAAGCATAAGTTTTATTCTCTAAATTTACCAAATAATACTTCCCATCTAGTACAAGGACTTTGTACTCACCCATGAACACTTTTAGCTCTTGCACGCCTAAGTGTGTCACCTCTTGGCACATGCAATGCAATGTATTCTCCATAAATGGAACCAAATTCTGTGAGTTATGTACTACAACACAATCAGTACGATGTTTGTTGAACCACTCCCCCATTTTCTCTAGAATCACATCAATCATGGCTAGTAAAGAGTATTTCCGCGGATCCTTGAATACATTATTCAATGATTATGCACTATTTGTCGTTGCTAGAGTTGTACCTCTTTCCAGGAAAGTACATCGAGCCCATTTTTCCACTTCTACACTTTCATCCAAATAATTAGCCACTTTAGGATATATGTTTCTAAATTCCGCATACTCCTCAAATTGAGCTTTCGTATAAATCTTACCCAACTCCATGAATCTCTTAGCAACACTTTCTTTGTGGATGTTCGAAGTCTTTGCTCACATTCTAAGATAAGTGAAATTGACAATATCGATGATTTGAACTCGGGTACACTTCAGTGATTGCCTTGATAAGGCTAGGATTTCTATCACTAATAAGCACCAATTCCGAATCATCTGGCACGACACTTTTCAGCATAGTGAAAAGCAACCAACTTGCATCTTTCTCACCATCAACTATAGAAAATGCAATCGGGTAATGGTGATGGTTTGGATCCTGCGCAGTGGTGAATATAAGAACACCACCATATGTAGTTTTAAGAAATGTTGCATCCACACAAATCACTTTCCTCATGCTAGTAAAACCCTGAATACAAGCTCCCAACATGATGAATAATTACTTGAACTGCTTTTCTATGTCCAAAACCAATTTCGTCACCGTACCAAGATTCATCTTTTCCAAGACAAACAAATAGGCTGGCAACCTCCTATAGCTTTCCTCAGGATTTTTGCGCACATCCAATGCAGCTTTATGTCTCCTTCTCAATGCAGTTCTATATGACACTTTCACTCCAACTGTGCATTGCACAACATTTACAATAGATTTAGCAGGTGGAGTTTCTAACTGACTAGGATAATCACATTTAAGAATTTCAGTTACTAAGTTTGAGGTTCCCCTTCTCTAACATTTGATGTACTCCCCGATACTCGAGAACAAGAATGCATCTTACAGTGCACTTTAACCAACCAACTACCATCACTTCCTTGTGGTCGTGATACACGTAAGTACCACTTACACCCTCGTTGACGATCTTATAACATATCTTGATGTATCTGAGTTCAATAGATTGTAGTCATAACACAATCAATGAGATGCCATAAAGACCAAATCATGCACTTGCTTTTTGCATCCAAAATCTTGGTTTACTTCCAAACCCGTACCATCATCCCATTCCTCAACAAACTAAGATCCTTCTACTCCTTCTTCTTCTCTGTCACAAGGCAGTTCAATACGATCATTAGGTCCATATCCATCATTCTCCATGTCAGCGTTAAATACAACCAAATCTTCAATTCTATATTTTCGCCAACATCATCAGTTCCCAAAGGATCCTCTTCGTGTTCTTCTTCTTCGTATACAGTAATGACATTGTTATCTCTACCATCATAGTTCATACCAGATGAACCTTCTACCTCTCCTCTTATATTTTCTTCAGAGCACTTCTCTATTTCAACATGCAAAATACTTCTTAGGTGACCCACAATCATGCTACATAGATAACTTTCCACGTCTTCATCCTCAAAAATATACGATTGTTTATTTGCTTCCACAACCAATGGGATATAACTCATTTTAATATTATTGCTACACCAAGCTTCTTTCTTATCCTTTCCTCTAAAACCGAGTACGTTATATCCTCAATAGCCTATGTTTTAAACATTATAACATAAAAAATAGCATCCTTCGCATCCCATCGATACCCATCTTCAGTTTCAACATAAAACCCTCCAATGTCTAAATGAATGACTGTTGTAATCATTGTATCTGCCAAAAAACCATAATAGAAACAACAACATTAAAAAACAGTGGAAGACAATCTATGTCTTTTACAAGCAGAAAGACATCATTTGTTTTATGTTAGTTTAACAAGTTTGTACAATTGTACAGTTGAATCTTTTAACCTCTTTCAATATCTTCACGCAGGTCCTATTTTAATGCCTCACAACTTGCTCGACTCTTCTGTCTAAATGCATACAAAGAAAGATATCATAAGAAATGGAGATAAAAAGAAACAAAAAAGGAGATATTATCACGTATACGAAGCTAAAAACGTAAACATATGAGAACTCACTATTTTACCACATCACTGGCGGTCGACGAAAACTGGAAAAGAACGAAAGTCGGAGAGAAGATAGATTAATTAAAGAAGCATTTAGACTTATTCTCTGTTTTTGTCCCTCTTGTACGAGAATAATAGGAGATGAGAAAGCATAATAATGAAACCCTAACCATATTTGTTGGTGGAGACAATAAATTAGTTTGGTTTGATCCTCCTACAATCCCACCAACCCAAACCAACTATCCATTACTTATTTTCAATAATCTTTAATTCTTTTGTCTTTTTAAAATTGAATTGGGTCCCACCACAGAGGGTAACGTGAGAATTAAAAAAGAAAAGGAGAGTACAAGAGTATTTGTGTCACTTAAAGAGTACCTAAGTCAATCACCTTTTAAATAAGAGTATTATAGTCATTGATCCAGTCTGTAGCTAAACTACTTCTTACCTGTTTTATAGAGTTACAGAATTAGAGTAAACTAGCCATGAAAAAACTAGCTATGAAGTAAAGTTAGTGAAATCGAATATTCTCTACTATTGAGATATGCTCTTGGTTTAGATCAATTTATTGAATTGTACATAAGTCGATTTATTTGGTGTAGTACAAATAATAGTATATAAACAATTGTATAAATCCATTCTCAATTAACATGAAATCATATCTTATATATTCTACTTTCTCTTTCTCTAACAAAATTTTTCTGCGCATTCTCAATTGGTAATATGGTATCAAAGTCATCACCATTTTTATTCCATTAAATCTCTTCTCAAGCTTCTGATTATCTTCATTTTCTTCTCTGATGATTCTAATCAAGCACGTTCCTCAAAGATTGGCTCGATTAAGAACTTTGACAAGCTCAAATTTGAACTCCGCTCATCGAGTTCTTCGTTCTACTGAGCTGGCCAATTCTCCACTTGATTCTCCTCTAGTAGCCAAGAATCAATCCTCTGGAGCCTCTAGAATGCTTGTGATTCCGAATTCATCAGATCCAATTCAATCACCATTCTTTATGCATAGTTCGGACCATCCAGGTTTGACAATTGTCTCTCTTAAATTTGATGGTACTAACTATGATGACTGGAATGCTGCAATGCGGATTGCAATTACTGCTAAGAATAAGCTAGGATTTATAGATGAAACCTTGTCTCGTACTCTAGAATCTGAACCTTATTATAGTATTTGGTCTCGGTGTGCAGTATGGTGAAATCATGGTTGCTTAATACTGTTTTAGCACAGATATATCATAGTATTCTCCATTTGAAAATTGCTTCTGATATTTGGTGTGATCTTCTTGGTCGCTTTCATATGACCAATCTTCCACGCACTTACAATTTGATGCAATCTATTCAAGATTTTCGTCATAGCTCATTGTCTTTGTCTGAATATCATACCACTCTCAAGACTCTATGGGATAATTTAGATAGTTCTGAGGAACCAATTGATCCTTCCACTTGTGGAAAAGAAGCTCAAATATTGATAAGGATAGGACGATGTCGTATTGTGAAGTTTTTGGCTGGGTTGATTGATTCTTATGCAATTGTTCAAAGACAAATCATTATGAAGAAAGTTTTTCCTTCTCTAGCTGAGGTTTACAACATTTTTGGTCAATATGATAGTCAACAAGGCTTCTCTAATGCTCTAGTTCCTCCCTCTACTTTTCAGTTTTCTGAGCCGAATTCATCATCTCTGAGTTCAAATGTTGATATCAATTATGTGCAATCTGGACAGAATAAGGGTCTGGCCGTATGCTTATTTTATAATTGTGTTGGTCATATAGTTTACAAGTGTTAACCACAACAAGGTCGCAAATGGTTGCTGCTATGCAATCTGATACACATTCGGTGCATTTTGATGGAATTAAGGGAAATCTCAGCAAAGACCAGATTCAACAATTTATTGTATTCTTAAGTTCTCAATTATAGAATCTGTCTATTTCTGATCCCCATGAAGCAAGAAACTCAAAGGAATTGATTGGTCATACTGGTATCTGTTTCTCACCCTCCACTTATAGTTTCATTGGTATTCTCACTGTCTCCAATCACACTCTATCTACTCGTCATTACGTACTTGATTCTGGAGCAACACATCATGTTACTCATGATAGATATTTGTTTACTACTGTGGATACCTCGATTGTGAGTTTAGTTAATCTTCCAACAGGTGCAGTAGAGTTGGAAACATTCAGATAAACAATCACATTTCTCTCAACAATGTTTTGTTTATACCTGAATTTTGATTAAATATCTTGAGTATAAGTTCTCTTGCTACAGATCTTGGCTCTCGAATTATATGTGATCCGTCTTCTTGTTAAATCCAGGATCCTATCAGGGGATTGAAGATTGGTCAAGGTAGAAAAGTTGGAAATATGTATATGCTGGAACAACCGGATTCACTTGCCTCTATTAATACAGCTGTTGATGCTAGTTTGTGGCACACACGTCTTGAACACCCATCATACTCTCGTATTGATGTTATTTGTGATGCTTTAGGAACTACTAAACATAAAAAAAGATCTTCTTTTGTCATATTTGCCATCTTGCAAAACAGAAGAAGTTATCTTTTCAATCACATAACAACATTTGTAATTCCAACTTTGAGTTATTACACTGATATATGGGACCATTTTCTGTTGCAACAAATGAAGGTTTTCGATACTTTTTGGCAATTTTGGATGATCACTCACGTGCCACATGGGTCTTTTTACTCAAAACTAAAGATGAAGTAATCATAGTTTTTCCAGCATTCATTAAACAAGTTGAGAAACAATATGATACCAAAGTTAAATTTGTAAGGTCTAATAGTACTCCTGAGTTAAGATTTCAGAAATTTTATCAAGAACAAGGCATTGTCTCCTTTCATTCATGTCTAGAGACATCAAAACAGAACTCTGTTGTTGAACGCAAACATCAGCACATCCTCAATGTGGTTCGGGCTTTATTTTTTCAATCTTAGGTTCCACTTCCACTATGGGGAGATTGTCTTCTTATAGCAGTCTTTCTGATCAATAGAACACCTTCACATTTGTTATCAAACAAAACTTCTTATGAAGTTCTCACTGGTAAAGTTCCTGATTATTCTCAACTTAAAAGCATTTGGATGTTTGTGTTATGGTCTACATCACCATCTCATTGGCATAAGTAGGCATGGGCATTCGGATACCCGTACCCGATCGGAGCGAGTATTTTGGGTTTTGGGTATTTTGGGTTTACCTATATAAAACCTGTTTGGGTATTTTTGTGGATTTGGGTCGGGTTCTGGTATTTAATTTTGGGTTTTGGTTGGGTTCGGTTCTTATAAAATACTCTATTTCGGATTCGGATTCAGGTTCGGATTCGGATTCGGATTCGAGTTTGGATTTGGGTTCGGATTCGGGTTCAGATTCGAGTCGGGTTCGGGTATCTATATTTTTTAATTAATTTTTTATAGAAACATATTTCAAAAAAGCTTAAAACAAGTTTTGAAAAACTATTATTTAATATATAAAAATTCATATTTAGGTTTTTTGGTTATTTTGATTCTAAAATGAATCATATATATAAATTTATAGTTAAAATTTTGAATATTTGTGTAATTAAATATATATA
>OVBA01006700.1:0-16325 GCA_900406435.1 Lepidium aucheri
ATTGCGTACCGTGCCCAGTTTTCATATATTCGTAAAACAAAAACAATCATTACACTCTACAGAATAAACAAAGAAGTCACTCAGTATCTGACCAAATCACTCAGAAAAGCATCGAAATTTACCCTAGATCTCCAAATTTTCGAACCCTATTTCCCCAAAAACGAGAACCTTAAACCCCAAAATATGCAAGAGAACAACCTAAGCTAAGGAAAACCAAAGAAAAACCATGAGGATTGCTTCGATTTACCTCTGAAAATGAAGAACCCTAGATCCCTTCTCTCTCGCCTCTCAATCGCTTCTTCTCTATTTTTTCGTTTGTGTCGCAAAACTGATTTTTTTTTGCACCATCCGTAAAGCTAGTCACCTCACCGCACCAATCCACCCAAGCCACGTGGCTAAGAACTCGATTCCAAATTAGCTTATTTAAGAAACGATTCTTCGTTTCTTCTGCAAATATATTATTATTGTATACATTTTTTTTTAAGAACTCTTATTAAGAACCACTTAAGAACCGCATTAATCTTACAGCTGCTCTAAGAGAACAAAAAAAAACACAGATGGTGAGTGAGCAATACGACACCTATTAAACTCTGTTAAAAAAGCATTTCCCAATCTAAAAAGCCAACCAAAATTCTGCTGCAAATCTACGCAAAACATCACTCAAAAAATCTCTGTTTCGATTTTTCTGGACTCTGTTTTCTAGGGATTTGCCACAAAATCTCTTATTAGTATGGCGACGAGTCGAATGGTGAGAGTTGCGCAAGATGGTTCCGGCGATTACTGCTCCGTTCAAGACGCAATTGACTCGGTGCCTTTGGGAAACACGTGTCGTACTGTGATTCGTATATCACCAGGGATTTACCGGCAACCAGTTTACGTGCCCAAGAGGAAGAATTTCATCACCTTCGCCGGAATCTCCCCGGAAATTACGGTTCTTACTTGGAACAATACAGCTTCGAAGATTGAGCATCACCAGGTACTTTTGCTTATTTTTGATGATTTGGCTTGTGTAGATTTCTGATTGGTTGGATTGTTTTTGCTTGTAGACATCAAGAGTCATTGGGACTGGCACGTTTGGTTGTGGGAGTGTTATTGTTGAAGGAGAAGATTTCATTGCTGAGAACATTACATTTGAGAACTCTGCTCCAGAGGTACTTCTTCTACTGGTATTAGAAAGAAACAGTTGTGTATGGTGACTGATAGAACTGGGATGGCTTTAGAAGGTTTATCTTTTTCAATGAATTACTTAACTTAGTTACATTATTGTTCAGATTACATGTTTGAACATTTCTTCTGCTAAAAAAAATGGAAACCAATATGGTGAATGAATTTAGGGCTGGGATATTGCTTTAATCTCTGCCTCCTAATGCTTTTACTCTTTCAGCCGATTTCATCTTTTCAAATGAATAACTCAGTTTGCTAATGTTTATTGCATTAGTGATTATGTACTAGCTATGCTTTTTGTTGACCCTTTGCTGTCAAATACAGGGATCAGGGCAAGCTGTGGCTATACGAGTCACTGCAGAACGATGTGCCTTTTATAACTGTCGATTTCTCGGCTGGCAGGTTTGTTACAGTTGCTCATAATTGTGGTTTGCTTTTGGCACTTTTATCATCCCATTTTTCCTGTACTGGAATCAATGTGCTTGTTTAGTTTAGATGTGGTATATTGCAAGTAGGTTAATCCAATCATCGTTTGGTTTATTGCAAACTATGAAATGCAGGACACATTGTATTTACATTATGGGAAACAGTTTCTGAAAGACTGTTATGTCGAGGGAAGCGTAGATTTCATATTTGGAAACAGCACTGCGCTTTTGGAGCATTGCCATATCCATTGCAAATCTCAGGGTTATATAACAGCACAGAGCCGTAAATCATCTCAGGAATCTACTGGTTATGTATTTTTAAGGTAGTGTAGCTTCAATATTCTTCTAAGAAAACTCCTGCTAGATTGTCCTAATCTTCTTCATTGCCATCACATGTTGCAGATGTGTGATCACAGGCAATGGTCAGAGTGGGTATATGCATCTCGGAAGACCATGGGGACCATTTGGGAGGGTAGTCTTTGCATACACTTACATGGATGCGTGTGTCAAAAATGTCGGTTGGCATAACTGGGGAAATGCAGAGAATGAGAGAAGTGCTTGCTTTTATGAATACAGGTAACTAACACCATCTGAAATCTCTAAATTCTAACAAGCGGGTGATCAAGAAACACAATTTTGATACTCTTTTGGATATAAAACCTCAGGTGTTTTGGTCCTGGTAGCTGTTCGTCTGGACGAGTTCCGTGGTCAAGAGAATTAATGGATGAAGAAGCTGGACATTTTGTGCATCATAGTTTTGTGGATCCAGATCAGGACAGACCTTGGTTGTGTCTGAGAATGGGAGTGAAAATACCATATTCCGCATAGATTATTCTTTGAATTGCCACGACCAGACAGAACTACAAAGGATTATGGAAAATTTACTGTAAACTAAGTATCGAACTTGCGATTATCTTTTGTTCAAGTTAATAAGAGTTCCACAAGCTATGATTCTACTCTTCATGGTTCTTCTTCTTCTTGTTCGTTGGTTAGTTAGTCAACACTACTAAACTGATAATGCTTTCTTTATATATAACCAAACATGCAACAAATTGGGCGTTTGGTCTAGTGGTATGATTCTCGCTTAGGGTGCGAGAGGTCCCGAGTTCAATTCTCGGAACGCCCCAAAAATGACTTTTTACTTTCTATAAACAACACTTTATTTTTTTAGTTACGATTAATTTGATTTTACATGGCTTGGTGGAGATTGGAGAAGATAAGCAAAATTTTTAACAAGAGCTTCCACATCAATCAAGTTCAAATAATACAAAAAAAACCTCGAATTCTAAATGATATTTTCACAATTAGAAGAAAACTCATCAATGAAATCGAGATCATAATCAAAGTAACATGATAAGCAGACTTAAAAGACAGAGAAAGCAAGCAAAATACACTCCAGAGGAGAAGAAGACGCACACAAGTTGTTCAGTAACAGATTTAGCAATGGAGGTGCAGAGGCTTATCAATTCATCTGGTGAGTTTGAAGTACAAGATCAAAACAATGGCGAGGACAAGGACTGTAATTATTGCACCGATGGTCCATTTGTTTCTATTCATCCTCCTCGTCATCGCTGTCAATATTCTCTTGCTCTTGCCTATATTATCATCAACTCCATGAAGTGTCTCGTGTGCTCGTAACAGAGACTGTCTCTGACCATGTAAATCCTGAAGAATTGAAACACCAAGCTCTTCAGTCTCCAGAATTGTTCTTCTACTGTCCTTAATTCTGTCTGTAGTTCGTCCTAAACGCTCTGTTGACATCATCAATCTTGATCTTTGATCAGCTGAAGCCTATATAATCCATCTTACATCAATCATAACCTGATTTACTAACACAGAACAAGGTTTATGCATCGAACAAGTCTCTCTACATACCGTCAATGTATCAGCCATACCAGCTTCTAGCAACTCATCTCGAGCAGAAGCGTTTAAGTTTCCAGATGTGATTCTCTTTACTTCACTCTTGAAATTATTCAGATCAGATTTATATTCCCTTAATTTGACAAGAAGGCTCGATTTAACATTTGGTGGAAGGCTTCTCGCCTCAAGGTCCATCTTCTTAATCTAAACAACAACAAAAATGGAGAGGTAATACTAATTTTCAACCACATTACAGAAAATGACTGGAGCTAATGCAGATCATCACCTACCAATGTTTCTGCATCCTCTACCCCAGACTTAATTTCAGATAGCTTCTGCTTCTTGTGTTCTGCAAATTATTGAGGTTCATTTTAATGCTTATGTAAAATGAAAATATCTAAGCATAAACAATTGATAATGAGTGATGATCTATTCATTGTTTATGAATTCTTTAGCTACATTGTTGGAAAACTTTGAGATAGATGAATCAATACCTCCATCAAGAGCATTAGCTGAAGTACATTTCTTTGAGAGATTTGCAGAGAGCTCACAGTATTGCCTCTCATATCTTTCAAACACTTGACTCATAGTTCCCAGAAACCACTAAATTTCAAATTCTGCAGAATCAATAACTTGATTCATATTTGCAATAAACAGGAAAAGCCAGGATCACTAGTTTCAATGTAATCACACGAAAATCTTTCAAAGACAATCAGCAATGCACGAAATGTAAGAAATTCTACATGAGATTATTAAGAAAATTGAAACAAATTAACGACGATTGATCTAGATCGTTGAAAACGCATAAATACGAAACAATTGAGGGAACATTGTAAAGCAAACACAAAGTGACGATGATGAATAAAAAAAAAGTAATATGGAAATTACAGGTAAAAGACGATAAGAACAACAGAGATCAGATGAAGAAGGAAATAGAAAATTCTTACATGAATCGAATTGATATGCGGAGGAGAAGAACGTCGGCGACGGAGTGTGGATCCACGCGACGATCCGGCGAAGATGATTCTCGAACAAAGCGGTCAAAAGCTTACTTTTTCCTAAGGAAAAAAAAATTATTTAGAAAAGGTTTGAAATTTGTTAAATGGTTGAGGAATTTTAAGGTACGGTTGGTAGTACGGTTTATTCAGTACACCAGCTGTATCCATACCGTTCTTAGCTTCAAAGTTGTTTTATATACATTTGATAAGCAATTTTTTTGTTTAAAGAATTAGACAGGCAATACTCAGTTCTAAATTTACTTTCTAAGATTTTTTTTTGAATTAACGGTTCGAATCACTTATGTTAAAGCTATTAATTGAGTCATTTAAATCATAAGATTGAGAAGAGTTTGGTTGATAAATTATTTAAGACCGGGAATTTTTGCATTCTATATTAGAGGAAGCTTTAAAATACAAACCATAAGCATCTTTTTTTTCTTTCAAACACAAACCAAAATGATCCTTTATGTAAAATAATCATGATTTGTTGATCTTTTCTATATTTATCTGTATTAACTCTTTTCTTCTTCTTTTTTCTGTAAATTTATTGAGTCAAACAAATTGAAAGTCTATGAATCTTTTATGGAGTGGCAAATATAAGAATATTTCTCAATAAATGTGGTTGATGTGTTTCTCAATTTAATTATAAAGTTCAATTTTTTTTTTACGAAATCAAACTTTCATTAACATATCAAAAGAGCAGTACATTAAACATGGTTTAAAGATCATCCCATGAACTAAGACTCTTAAAACTAGCTTGACCGAGCTAATCTATCAAATAAGCTCCAAAAAACATCAATAATAGAGGAAGAAAGACTAACGAGAATTAGAGCAAACAGATTAAACTTAGACTAACAGAAAGAAAATATAAATTGATCAAATGAGCTAAACTTGTTCTTCACGTAATTAGAACGATCTTGGTGTCTTGTGCGACGGTTCACCCTCAAAGTCTAGGTATCTGTTTCTCTTTGTTTCCCGATTGATGAAAACTTGAACCTCCTTTTGATATGTCGAAGTGGCTAGATCAAGTTCGAATTTAGTAGAGAAGTTTTCAAAGTCATCATTATGCAATTCTAAATCTCTTATGGTGTCTGACAAGGACGTGAAACCATCAATCCTGTCTGCAATCTCATGATTAATGTAAGTAGCTATTGGGATGTGTATTGATAAGATTCTACCTTCTACTTCCATAGATTGAAACTCCATTATAGAGTTCGCAGCATAGGAGTTTTCCTGTGGATTAACATTCTCTAATGTGTCCACTAGGTAATCCGCAGGGGTAGGAACATAAGTACACATGCTCACATCATGTGTTAGCTTCTGACAATTAAGGCAGAAGGTTGTGATTCCTTCATAGTGGGAGAAAACATGAAAGTGATCACCATTTTGAGATCGGACTGGTTTGAAGAATATGAGCCTGTCAAATGGATTAATGTTGATCCTAGCTCGTATCATTGTGGCTCGTGTGATCGGATTTTCTCCAACATCCACTTCAATCACCTCACCAACTATCAGACAGGTAGCATTGAAGATGCGTATTGGAGCGGGAAGTCATGCATCTGGACCCAAACAGGTAAGGTTGCAAAGAAGTCTCTATGTACTAGTGTTTGCCAACGTTTGATCAAAACCAACCAACCATTATATAAAATAGGCTGTCTTCGAAGGACAGAGATAAAATCTGTCTCTAATGAGAAAAGTTCAAGCTTATATTAAATTTTATGATTCTAATATAAAGATGATACCATGATTAATCGGTTTTGGTTCAAAACATTAGAATCATGTGTATTTTATTTTTTTGCCATTGAGAATCAGATGTATTAATAACCATTTTTCCTTACCTAATTATATTTATATAAAGTATGTATGCATATATAGATATATACGGTTTTTAATTAAATAAATATACATATACATATAACCATATATATGTGTATATAAACGAAACGTCAGTTAACGAAAGGGTGTATGTATGTTTTTATAAATACACAACAATGCAATTGTTTTTGTTGTGTCTTTTCCTATCACAAAACAGTTAGAGAAGAGGTTCTGATTTTGATCTTTTGTCCACCAAAGAGATCAATTAAGGAGTTCAAAGGTTAAAACATCTATACGACAAATTGGATCTATTAGTATGGCCCCTAAGTTACATCCAAAAGCTAGTTCAAAAAGAAAGACCGCTTGGTATCTATATATTATCCAACAATCACAAATTTTACCGATGTGAGATACTCTAACCAGAACACTCATGAAGATTTTTTTACCAGCAGATATGTTGTAATCATATGTTGTGAAAACCCAGAAAATGGTGGAAACTGAATACAAATCATCTTCAAGCGCCATAATCTCATCTATCTTCTTGAAACCATCTTTTAGAATCTCATTGATCTCATCTTCAAAGTGATACGCAAGACCAAGACTCTTCAACAAATAGATCATAAGGATTCTCTTCTTCATTGAGTCATAGCCTTTAGTGGACATTAGCTTCTCTCTTACCTTCGGCCTTAGTGCTTCCATTGCAATTCTAAGCTCATCCACTTCCTAAATTAATTATGTACCATGCATTGAGTAATTTTGATATTGAGACTTTTTTTCACTGAATATCCATATATTATTGAGCATGAGAGAAATATAGAGTACATAATAGCTGGCGGAAAACAGGATATTCTAGAAACAGAGCTCAAACAAAGAAAGCTTTTAGAAACAAGCCCCAACAAAGATTAAACTAAGATCCAAGCCCCAACAAAGCTTTTGAAATTGAGACTTATTTGATTAATTTTGAAACCGACACTTATTTGAGCACTTAATCAATTTTTAATATTATTTTAGTTCTCCACCCTTACTTGCTATAATTCATAAACACTATAATATAACTGTTCATATTTGCAATCTCCACCTCCAAAATTCTAACTTCAAAAAATCTTATAGCACTGCATAATATATATTGTTTGGATTTTGGAAGTAGCTCTAAACTATAAGTTAGACCTCGTCAATCTAATTGTTGACCAAAAATATTATATCATTTATTATACTTTGTAGAACCTATACTCCAAATATTTACTCTATATTTAAAACTAATTTTTTTTTTGTAACTAGATTTTCTAAAAACTGAAAATTTAAATGGTTTATTCTTTCAGGCAGCACTATTAGTTTATGTTTTATCATCACAAGTTAAATATAATATATAAAATATCACATGACATATAGCAAGAACCATGACATTGACATAATAATGAACTAATCTTTATAATATATCAATTTTGTTTCTATCAAAGAGACTTCAACAAGTAAGATAAGAAATATTATAAAAAGATAAAGCCTTATGAGCTTCTGGAAAGGTAACATATCTATGAATAGATGGATTTTTTATGAAATCACAATAATTTGCACAAATTCAAACCAATATCTCTCAAATTATTTTGCACAAAAGTAGCACTAGATCACAAACCTTTCAAATGTAATACCTATACAAGATATTTCAGTAACTAGTATCTAATTTATGTTCAGTTAAAATGCAATATAATTTAACATGACATGAGCACAAAAATTATTAAGCTATAAATCCATCAAACATGAGAGATCAAAATAAACGTGTTTGGTTGATTACCTCTTCTTTTGTTCTCTCTACACTGTGAGATCTTTCTTGTGCTCTCAATTCTTTCTCACAGTCTTCAAAGACATCCAATATAAACTTAAACATGAGTTTCAAAACTTGAACACGAGTTTCAGAAACTAAGGATGTTTATCCATGGCATTATCAAGAGCCCACCTATATATACAATATCATATCTCCATCATAAATGTTTTTTCTGTATAATTAAAGATGAGCCTAATGTTTTTTCTGTACAATTCAGCTATGAACAACTTAGTCAGCAAAATCTTGAACGTGAGAACTAAGGCTCGAAGTACGCTGCTAGTGAAAAGTGCATTTCTATTATTGTCTCTCTATAGAAACGTGAAAACTTAGATGCAAGTCATGATCCTTGTACCACCTTGCATTATAAACATTTAAACATGATCATGAGACTAAATATATCCAAGGGTTGTATATCAAGCTCAAAAAGGGTTACACAGCCTACACTAGTATAATCTAGTGGTTGAACAAGACTTTGGAATGTGTGGGAGCTGCGTGCTAGGTTCGAACGTTGTTGAACTCCCATTGCATTTTCTAGGGTTTTCACATGATTTTCTTTGTCTCGGGTGTAGTCGAATCTCATGTAATACATTGACCCGGGAACTAGCTAAAGAAGAAAATGCCCATGACCTACCTTGGAGCTCATGGTGTCTATTTGAAGCGAACCACCCAAGTTATCCAAAAAAAATTACATGATTGAAAGTTTACATACTTTGTAAGGCGTAAAGACCCTGTAATAAGTGAGTTGATCTTAGCAAACTTAAGAAGGATCTCGTCATGACCAACTTGCTGTTCATAGGACTAAATATGTTGTAGTACAACTATTATTTCCATGTTCCAACGTTGAGATAGACCAAGAGCATTTCGTATATCCCTTGAGAGGTAAGACAACCACTTCTCACATTCAACTATCAACACCAAGTTGGTTGATGCAAAGCTAAAAGCTTCATTCAATATATACTCTTTCATCATCCCTAAGTGAGAAGCCTCATACAATCTCAAAATATCCTTCACATCCTCGATAAGACACCCCTTGAACTTCCCATTATCCTCTTTGAATCTTGTGATAACATCTATACGACAAAGTGGATCTATTAGTATGGCCCTAAGTTACACCCAAAAGCTAGTTCAAAAAAGGAAGACCGCTTGGTATATATTATCCAACAATCACAAATTTTACCGATGTGAGGTATTCTAACCGGAACACTCATGAAGATTTTCTTACCAGCAGATGTGTTGTAACCATATAGGACTAATCAGTTGTTTCTTTCATCGTACCAAACATACCAATATTTGCATTAATAGTACGTAAATGTAACTCGTCTGAAAACCCAGGAAATGGTGGAAACTGAATACAAATCATCTTCAAGCGCCTTAATCTCATCTATCTTCTTCAAAGCATCTTTTAGAATCTCATCGATCTCATCTTGAAAGTGATACGCAAGACCAAGACCTTCAACAAATAGATCATAAGGATTCTCTTCTTCATTGGGTCATAGCCTTTAGTAGAGATTAGCTTCTCTCTTACCTTCGACTTAGTGCTTCCATTGCAATTTCAAGCTCATCCATTTCCTAAAAATCATTATGTAACATGCCTTGAGTAATTTTATTTGAGTAATTTTGAAATTGAGACTTATTTAAGCAATTAATCAATTTTTTAAATTCTATTTTAGTTATCCACCCTTACTTTTAAAGTAAATAAATTTGTTATAATTCATAAACATCATAGTATAACTGTTCATATCTGCAATATTCACCTTCAAAGTTCTAACTTCAAAATATTATATAGCCTTGCCATTACAAGAAAACATGTCATATTGTGACCAAAACTTTTTAACCAAAATTTTAGTCAACATAATTATGACCAAAAATCTATCAATTCTTAAAGAATTAAATATCTGGTCATTAAATAATCAAAATATTTGGACCAAGAAAAATGGTTCGGTATATTATCAAAATATTGTGACCACCTTTTGACGATTAATATATACATTACTAAAAACAACTCAACTTTGACCATGATTATAATCATAAATTGGTCAAAAATAGTTATTTTGATTAATTTTTGATCAAAATCGAAGGGTCAAAAATCATTGGTTGGAAATTTCTATCGGTCAAAAATTAATCAAAACAACTATTTTTTGACCAATTTATGATTATAAACACGGTTAAATTAGAATTATTTTCTAGTAGTGTGCATAATATATATTGTTTGGATTATGGGAGTAGATTTAAACTATAGGTTAGACCTCGTCAATCTAATTGTTGACAAAAAAAAATTATATCGTCTATTATACTTTGTCGAACCTATAGTCCAAATATTTACTCTATATTTAAAACTCTAAATTTAAATGGTTTATCCTTCCAGACATAAACTATTAGTTTATTTTTTATCATCACAAGTTACATATAATTTATGAAATATTACATGACATATAGCAAGAACCATGACATAATAATGAACTAATCTTTATAACATAACAATTTTGGTTCTATCATAACATCTTTGGACTTCAACAAGTAGGATAAGGAATATTACAAAAAGCTAAAGCTTTATGAGCTTCTGGAGATGTAACATATTTATGAAAAGCTGGATTTTTAATGAAATCACAAAAACATGGTTGTTGTGCTCTTAGTTTCCCACAACACTCTTGTGATGGTTTAGTTCCAATAAGTATTGCTGGTACACATCCTGTTATCGCAATCTCATTGCAAGGTGGTTTCACTGATTTTCCGACCGGAGATGATTTGGTCGGAGACAAAGATAACAAGAGAACTACAATAAGTGCTAGTATTGTGAACTTCATGTCTTGAATTTTTGTGTTCAGGGAGTTTTTTGTTGAGATTTTGAGTTTAGTTTTTTATTGGTAAATATTGGGATATTTGTTATATATAGATGAGGATATGAACTTAGAAATGCACAATGTGTAATTATAGATTATCATTTTATATGTTTTTTTTTACCATATATGCAATATTTCATTTAATATTTTTAATATGAAACGTTTTATCATCAAAACGTGAAACTATTTTATACTATTTATAAATGGATTATTTAGAGAATCATATCAAAATTAAAAAGCAATACGGTAAACTGGATTTTCGTATGAATATCATACTTTATTTTATAAAAAGAGGACCTGATATATATGTATTTATGTATATGTGATATTCTGCCAACATTCAAGATTTGTGAATAGAATATTATATTATAAAATATATTTCTACCAAATATGAATGAATATAAACATATCTAAGAGAATAAAAAAAAAAAAAAAAAAAAAAAACNAACCAAAATGGATTATAAATTTGGGAAATTTTAGGGAGATTAATTGTAAAATGTTAAGCACTTGTTTGACTTCTTCTATTTTCTATGCTTAAGTTGTACTATTTACCTCTTTGAGGGTTTGAAATTCAAACCCTTTGACCAAGAAAAAACAAAAGGTATATTTATAGAGGAAATTACGTAGATTAAATTAAAAGAGATTTTGATACATTTGAGATAATCAGCACAGGTGTTCATATCTCTCTTACTTGAAGAACACCATACAGAAAGTGTTCTCAATGCTTATTGAGGCAACTCAAGATCAGGCCTTCGATCAAAAACATCACTAGTAGAGTCATCTGGAAATGCGTCTGGATATGTAGCCAGAATCTTACTTTTGATGCTCCTGAAACATTAGAAGGCTCAGTAAGAGCCATAAGATAAAACAAAATCGAAAGAGTTTTTGAGTCAGAACTGAAACAGATACAAGAACAAGAGGAGCATACCTTAGTTTTAAGAAGATATAATCCAGGTCTGCTTTCATCGATTTCAGAAGATGAATGTTTCTAGAGAATTCCAATGATACATCAGCGAAACAATTCTCCGCAAACTCGTTGTAATGAGAGAGAACTGCATTGCTATCCTGCAGCCTCCCTAATCTAAGAAATTAGTACATAAAGCTTTTGATCAATAATTGAGAAACAATTATCAGCAATTTCATTGTAATGGGAGTACACTGCTTCACATAAAGCATTGATCTATAATCATCAAAGTAGGATCAGTCAACATATCAGTAACTTCACATCAACCTACTCAGTAAGCTTTAGAAAGATGATTCAATTTCAAAGAAACTAAGAAATTCAAACAAAAGACATGTCAAACCTTTGAGACTGCAACAATTAACAGAACCACATATCACAGTCCCTTACTTTAAGTCTCTAAAAAAACTCATAGTGGCGGAGTCTAGTTTAATTAAGAAAACTCAGTTCAAAATTCAGCAGTTGTTTAACCCGAAAGAAACTTATAGACAACCTAGAGATGCAGAAACTAAAGCTAGCAAAGAAACTGAGACACTGCAATATGTTAAACATACATGAGATGCTGCAAATGTCTGAGAGAATTTAGATCTTGGGCATTAACAAGAGTTCTGAATTCATCAGAGAATTCTTGTGAAGCTTCTCTTATATGTTCCTCCATCTCTTTTATCTTATCTCCAATCCCTAGTATCTGAAATGATAAAGAACATAAAGACCATAATCAAAACCTTTGAAACAAAAGCAAAAACTATATTCAAAAGCTATATATAACTAGGTAATCAGATAATTAGCTGAAGTACACTACTTTGAGAAATTTGGGGAAAGCTCACAGTACTTCCTCTCAATAATATATTTCGAACACTGGACTCATCATTCCCAGAAACCACTAAATTCCAAATTCTGCAGATTCAATTACTAAGCCAGGATCACTAGTTCCAATGCAATTATGCGAAAATCTTTCAAATTTGTTTGATTCAACTTGATGATTACTTAAAGGAAAATAAGACTAAAACCTACCTTTTGAGAAAAGAGAAAACAAATTAAGGGTAAGTGATCTAGATCGTAAGAAACGCATAAACCGAGATCAATGTGAAGGAAGCACGAGAGGATGAAGGGAAAAGAGTAAATGGAGACTACAAGAGAGAGATTAGGTGTGGAAGGATAAAAGAAAGCTTACAAAATTCGAATTGATCTGCAGAGAAGAAGAAGAACGTCGGCGACGGAATGTTCAATGGGCTGTGTCACTGGACTTTTTCGTGATCACTTGGTGTTTCTTATTGTCACTTATCATTTCGGTTTTGGTTTTTGTATTTCGGTTCGATATAAATCTTAGAACCAAAAAAGGTTTGGGCGTTCGGAGGACCGATCGGTTATTGGTTTGGTTATTTCAGATTTTCGGTTTTAAGGTTTTAAGGTTCAAAATCCATTCGGTTATTATAAAGGTTTCGGTTCGAGTTCGATTCGGATTTGATTCGGGTTCGTTTCAGTTTTGGAGTTGTATAATATCAATAAATCCGATTTCGGATCAGTTATTTCATCCAAAATACATGTTCATAAGTTTATAACTAGTTTTAAGTCTATATAGTTCGGTTGGATAAGTTCGGGTTCGGATATGGATATTATACCCTACGACTTTGGTTATATTTTAAGTTTGGTTCGGGTTTGGTTAATAACTTATAATAAAAAACCATTCAGTTATTTGGATACATGTGAAGTCTAAATGATTCGGTTGAATCAAATTGATCCATTTCTTCGGGTATTCCTAATTGATTGATAATCGAAATGATTTTAGATCTAATTTGATAACAAGTATCTATTTAGAACTAAAACCAGAGAGATACTGATCTGATCCAAACCAAATTTTTGTTGGCTAACATGTTTTCGAAATCGAAAGAGCCGATTTTGCATAGATGTTTCATTTCTCATTCCTAGTGAAAATGTTCATCAGTACTATTGCATCAGAAACTAAATTTCCTCAAAATTTCATGGATAATTTACTTACATCTCGTTCTTACTAAAGGATCATGATTAATATTGTTACATTTTACTTTAGAGATCATTCAAGCATTCCAAATCCAAACCAGCCTTTTTTCACAACGAGCTCAGTATTTTGCCCATTTTGGCCAATACCACTTTGAACGTTCTTCTACATTTGTCGCCCTTTTTGTTCTTGCTTCTCTGTTAACTTTCCTAAATGATGAATAATACCAAAACCCTCAAATTCCTAAAATAAACATACATATTTTGATAACAAACACGATTCACAAAATGGATCAATAAAACATAACAATCTATCTCTTTATAATCCAAGCTTTTATCTGTCAGAAACTCAACTTGAAGAGATTTTACAGAGTAGAAAGAGATTGTGGGTGATTCATAAAACAGCTCAAGTCCTGTCTGTACCTTTTAGGATTACATTTTTCTAAAACTGTCTTCTATACACAATATCTTTTTTACTTCTCCAGCTAAATTCAGTAAGCAGGAATGGCTGCGAAACGGTATCCTTCAGCTCCTCTCCATGAATAGTAAGCAATTCGAGTCTCGTAAAAACCTGTAGCCACAATTGTGAAATGTGTCACAGCCATGAAAAACCACTGTTTTACTCATAAGCATACAAATGGGTAAGAGAGCAAACAAAGAGAATATTATTTCAAGATACAAAGAACAAAATCCATGTCTACTTGATCAACTCACTAAACTTCCGCCTTAAACAATAGATTCCACAAGGGCTTTCAAAACAAACATCATTCCGTGTAGAGCAGCAACATGGAGGAACTCATAAAGATATATGACTAAAGAGAACATAAATTTAAGAGACAAAGAACACAATCTGTGTCTAGTTAATTCATCAAACAAAATCTCCACATTAAACACCATATTTCATATGGCTATTAATTCAAACATCATGCAGTGTATCAAACAAAGTAAAGATTATTTATACTGGATCCAACTTGAGCAGTTTCCACACCAAACAAGAGACACAAGAGATTCAAATTATAAATCATGCACTTCAAACCCCAACACAGAGAAACTCTGAATCATATCCAACTATAGAGAACATAAATTCAACAGACAAAACACAATTCGAATCAAACATCATACAATTTCCACACCAAACAAGAGACTACAATTCAAATCAAATATTATGCAATTACTACTCCACAAAGACATAGAATTTAGTAAGCCAAACCAAAAAGTAAACAAAAAAATCAAACTCACCAGGGAGAAAAGTAAGGATCCCAAGAACAAGAAGGGCGTAGCCTTGTGAGCTATCTCCTTCCATGTGACCAGTGAAGATAAAAAACGATAAAAAGAGAAGCAATGAACCAAGCAACAGAAGAAACACAGCTAAGGCGATAGATTTCCATGGTACTCTATCAAATGCTTTCGGTGAATAATCGAAACGAGGATCAAAATCTCTTCTTCCACCAACACCATTTGCGTAATCTTCATCATCTTCATCTCCTGGAAGCTGAGCATAGCGTACATTTCGCCTTGACGCCATTACTAAATCAAAAAGAAAACCCAAAACCCTACCATTATCACAAAGCCAGATAACATTTAATGCAATTAAAATCCCTCGACTTGGGGCTGCTTCAGTTTGTTTTTGTTCTTAGTCGCATTCCATATAACTAGGTTATCAGAGCATTAGCTGAAGACACTTCCCTGAGCGATTTGCAGAAAGCTCACAGTACTGCCTCTCAATATATTTCGAACATAAACTTATCGTTCCCAGAAACCACTAAATTTAAAATTTTGCAGATCACTCGCTTAAACTCATAATAGATTTGGAAGTAACATGAGAAGCCAGAATTACTAGTTCCAATGTAATTAAGCGAAAATCTCTCAAAGCAATCAGCAAGACACGAAATACCAGAAATTAGACATGAGCTTATCGAGCAAAGAGAGAAGAAATCAACGATAAGTGATCTAGATCGTACGAAACGCCTAAAATAAGGGGAAAGTGTAAATGGAGATTACAAGTAAAAGAAGAGAGTGATTAGGTGTCGAAGGATAAAGAAAGCTAACAAGACTCGAACTGATCTCCGGAGAAGAAGAACGTCGGCGACGGAATGTGGATCGACGCGAGGATCCAGCGAAGACGATTCTGGAGAACGGACCAGAGCGGTGAGAAATTGACTTTTTCCTTCTTCGTTTTTTTGTTTTTTTGTTTTTATTAAGAACTGGTTAAATGGTTTAATAGATGGTATGGTACGGTTGGGCATACGGTTAAGTGAGTCCATTGGCTGTTTTTTTTTTTTGTTCTTTCAACGGTAATTATATCACTAAAAACTCAAAAAGGAAAAAGCTACATCAAAGAACCTGTCTTTCTAATATTATGAGTCAGAGCATTCATTTTGTTGTTCAAGGATGTAAAAATAACAAAAAGAAATACCAAATTGTTACGCCCTAACCCGCGGTCCGCGAACCGGGAGGTTATTCTAC
>OVBA01006701.1:0-16323 GCA_900406435.1 Lepidium aucheri
TCGAGGTAGGTGACCGAGGCTTTCCTTCTGTCAGCGAACCGAGCGATCCTCTCCAGCAAATCGCGAGGCAGCGATTCGAGTGTTTGGTGACTTCTTTTCCCGAGCAACTTGTTCTGACACTTTAGCTCCATTTTATGCTCCTTTTTGCTCCANTAGCTAAATAGACACAAAAACAACCTAAAATAGTACTCTAAAACCATTAAAAATCACACTCATCACTACCACATGTGCAACTCCTTTAGTTGTGTTCTGCTTGGGACCGTCTGATTCTTCTCCTCGCTACACAACCATGCGAAGGATCACCCTGAATTGTGTGGAGTTGGCAGTTTTTCCGGCAACCAGACTATCATCAACCTCTCTTCGCGGCTGTGGCCTCCGAGGTGTATCTCCGAGTTGTTCATATCTGACTTCTACTTTGATTTGTTCTGCCCCCTTCTTGAATAACGTTATCCTCAGCGTGGTCCTTTGGTTTAACAACTCGTGGATACACTTTACCGGAATGAAGAGTGATAGATTGGGCCATGTACTCCTTAGGATTTTGGACGAGTTTCCTGGGAAGTTAGCTAGTGGTTTTTGTTGATGACGAGGCTTGATTGCTCTCCATATATTTCAATCTCGCATTGAGAGTCTCAAATTTGCAGTTGAGATCATTATAAGTAGTGTCAATGCGACTATATACCTCTCCAAATTTTTTAGTGATTTCTGTTTGATGAGCGGTTTGGCAATGGAGTGTTTGTTGAAGCATATTCATCACGTATGGTGAACCATCTTGTGTGGACTGTGGTTGTGTTGCAGCCGGTGTTGGTTTGAGACTTTGTTTCCATTGCTCCTTTGGAATCCATGCCCTTTGCTTTGGAGGATAGACCTGATCTTATGGGTTTTCTACGTTCGTGCTTCTATAGCTTAAGTTTGGGTTTTGTTTGTTGTTCACCCACGGTTTAGATCCTCCTTGATTTTGGATAAAAAAAATTTCTTCAACTTGTTCATCCTCTCCTTCTTGTAACATCTCCTCTTCTACGAGATTTACTTGCTTTGTGTGGACCATAAGCAGCTTGTCCAACTTCTCGTGTAGTTGTTTCAACTCTTTGCGCGAAGATGTGTCGGAATCAGAAGTACCCTTTACAGCTCGGTCGTACTCCTCACTATATTGACCATCAGCTAGAGAAAGGTTCTCTATGAGTGCTCTTCCCAGCAATCTCCTTTTGCAAAAAAAATTTGTGGCTTGCGGTATGGATCCTCAAGTGGACTCCTCGGTAGAAGTTGCTGAGGATAGTGTCCTCCGGGAAACCGTGATGTGGACATTGAGACTGATATGTCTTGTATCGGTCCCACGCATTGGCAAGCGACTCGGTGCTTTGCTGCACGAAGTTGGAGATATTATTCCGGAGCTTAGCTGTCCTAGAATTTGAAAAGAACTTGGTGAAGAATAGGCGTTTGCAGTCCGGCCAAGTAGTTATGGAGCCTGTTGGTAGGTGCTTCTCCCATTGATGTGCTCTATCTCCAAGAGAGAATGGAAAGAGCCTTAGCTTCAGCGCGTCCTCACTCACTCCATTGATGCGAGTAAGTGTACATAACCTCTCAAACTCTTCAAGGTGGTCGAGGGGGTCCTCCAAGGGTAAGCCGTGGAATTTGTTGTTTTGGACCAGTGAGATTAGTCCACTTGTGATCTCAAAGTTATTCTGGATCGCCAGCGGTTGAATCCCGTTCCATTGAGTATGAATGCTTGGAGCATTGCTCACACCAATGTAGCGAGGGCAGCGAGCTTGAGTTTGTACACGCGCCTGGTGGGCAGCTTCATTGGGTAACTGTGGTATTCCATCAGTCGTCGTGCCCGGTGTTGTATTGTCCAGATCAGGCTGCGGCTGCTGCATTCTTGTGCGCTGGCGTCCGATTTCACGAGGAATGAGGTTGATGTTGTCGATGAGTGGCTGAAGGTTGTGAGAACCCTTCAAACGCGTGTGCTTCAACTGATCAACTTGGTCTGACTACTCGCTTAACTCGCATGATTTAAGGCAAGGTTAAATATTCTGAGTCTGTCCTTGGTCCCAAATGTTGACGTTAACCTGCGAGGCCTGCAAGGACAGAAACAACGAATTATCAATATGATTGAAGCTTGATCCTTATAGATCCAAGCTGTATGAAGCAAAGATAAGTTATCTAAGCAGTAACACACAAGTTGATCCTAAGACTAATAAACTATAAATTGAAACAAGCAAATTCCAATTTGGCAATGGCGCCAGTTTGATAAAAAGATTTTTTGCGGTTCTCTTATCAAATCATAGAGTATGAGGGTAAGTAAATGAGAGTTGTCGAACCAAATACTCGGAAATACTTGTAAGAAATCTATCTAATACCAAATCCTAGTTCAGGTTAATCTAGCATCTTGTCACAATGATAGACTCTAAGAAATAGCAAACTAGCAAACTACCAAATAGGACAAAATAGACTAAAGACAAAAATAAAACAGAATTTGAAATTAGTAAACAGAGAAATGATGCCAAAACAGAGTATGAAATACGAATAAGGGTTTAAGCAAAGCTATAGGGGAGGATCTATAGGTTTGGGAGGTCGATCGGTGGTAAACTCGCCGATCCCACTCGCTAGACTCTTTGAGCAATCTCTAGACCGAAGATAGGTTAGATCAGCCTGCTCTCGCAGTGAAGATCTTAATCCAGATCGGCTGATCCATTCCGACTCTCACCGTGATCACGCCGAACCGGACGCATTAAGCCTTGCCCAAATGGCCGATCCACATGCTAGATCTCTCTTCGGCGGATCAAGCCATAGCAAGGCACATGGTCTCCATTTCTGTTAGTGCTAGCCTTCGGTCACGACCCAAATAAGATCTCAACTGATCAGGAAGAGATCATCATTAAGCTTAGCCTTGGTAGAAGAGATCGATGTTAAGATCGATTAGCTAGACAAGGGAATCAATGGATTCACCTCAGATCTCCTCATCCTTGAGATCCAAAGGGATCTACTCACTCGTCATTTCGAGAGGGCTGAAGATTGGGGTTGATTTTGATTGCATTAATAAAGTAAAGAAACTAAGAAATTGCAAGAAGAAAAGAGGAAGATAACAAGCAATACTAATTCCTTCAATCAATCACCATTAAAAGAATACAAACCTTCAAAACAAGCTTAATGGAAAACAACAATAAAAGAGAGAGAGTTTTTTCGGCTAAAACATCAGATAAAAATGATAAGAGGGTCATTAGGGGGTATTTATAGGGTCATTCTCATAACCCTAATGGTCAAACCAACTTAAGTTGGTCAACGAGGCGGTCAGTGAGGCTTCTTTTGGTGTCTTTGCGCAAGCTTTGGCACTAAGGAATGCTTCACTTTTCTGTCTTCGTGGTTCTTGTCTGAGTTGCGGCTCCGAGTGTGACCTTTGATGTGAAGAGGGATGGGTCTTGGTTCCGCACTGGTCTTTCCTCGCGGTAGATAGATTGAGGTGAGTCACTGAGGTGGCCTTTGTTGAGCGTTCTGGGTATTCCTCGCCTTGCGATCCGCGAGGTAGCGATCCGAGGGTGCACGATCATTCTTGACTTAGATGTTCCAGCAGCTGCTCCAATTCTCCTTAGCTCCAGATTTGCTCCTTTACCTAGATAAACTCCAAAACTCCAAATGCAAATGCAAAGAATGCAAAACAAACCTAAACAGACCTAAATGCAAGGAAAGTCTAGCTAGATGAATACAAAGTGACCTAAAATAAATCTCTAAAACCATCAAAAATCACACACATCAGGGGATAATAGGGGTTAATTTTTCAAGTTGCTCCTTGTCAGAAGCCTCACCTTGCAGCTCAAGGTTACGAGGCGTACCCGCAAGGCGGTTAGTAGGAGTTGATTTTTTGGTCTGCTCCTCCTCCCCTTCTTCAACTACATGTCCTCAGTGTTCACCTTATGTCCTGCATTAGGTGTAAGCACTTTTCCACTTCTCAAGGTAATGAATTGGGCTGTATACTCCTTTGGATTTTGTATCACTTTTCCCGAAAGTTGTCCGCTTGTTTTGGCTAAAGAAGATGTTTGCTGGCTTTCAATGTACTTCAATGTTGCATTTAGAGTCTCAAACTTACAATTGAGATCGTTGTAAGTTGTATCAATACATGTGTTGAACCTCAACGAATTTCTTGGTTATTTTGGCCTATTGAGCTGCTTGGCTTTGAAGGATTTGTTGAAACATATCCAAAACCTCTGGTTGCTTAGCTTGGGCAGGCTGAGCTGGTTGTGCAGCGGGTATTGGCTGTAAGCTTTGCTACCATTGTTCCTTTGGTATCCATACGCTTGGCTGAGCAGGTTTAGGTGGATAGATTTGATCTTGAGGGTTAGCCACATTAGTGCTTCTATAGCTCAAATTGGGGTTCTGCTCGTAGTTGACCCAAGGTTTATTGTTGCCTTGATTTTGTACAAAACAGACCTTTTCTACTTGATCATCCTCCCCTTCTTGAGTTTGCTCTTCTTCGACGAGGTTCACCTGCTTTGTCTGGATCATCAACAACCTATCCAATTTCTCATGGAGTGTCTTCAATTCCTTCTTAGTGGTTGGATCATATTCGGATGTCCCACGCACTATCCTATCATAGTCCTTGCTGTATTGCCCATATGCAATGGTGAGGCTCTCGATCAACGCTCTCCCATCATCAATTTCTTGGTTCAAGAAACTTCCATGGATGGCTGTGTCCAATAGCATGCAGATTTTAGGGTGAACACCTGATGCTGGTCAAGTTTTATCATATATCTCTACTGCAAGTGTACAACAAATCGAGTAGTAATATAGGGATCATATCCATAAAGACCAACTTATCACACTATCAATTCTGAAACTAAACTAGAGCTAAGAGGAATAGAAGATTGGTTGTAAACTGAATTAAAACAAAACTAACGATTAACAATAAATGAATTAAAACACCAAGCTTAGGAAGTTCTTTGGGAAACTAGAGAATTCGAACCAGGATATTATTTAGACAACATTCATTCAACAATCTCGACTCAGATATAAATTTATAACCAATCCATTATCATGGTATCAATTACTATATCCAGCAACCTAGTGATCCTAACTATCGTTGGTACCAAGAGGCTAATATGCATTATCGATCTGGTCTGGTAAGTCCACAATC
Source organism: Lepidium aucheri (assembly GCA_900406435.1). NCBI lineage: Eukaryota > Viridiplantae > Streptophyta > Magnoliopsida > Brassicales > Brassicaceae > Lepidium > Lepidium aucheri. Next base: position 5,123 of record OVBA01006701.1, read on the forward strand.
AACCTTAACATCAGCTATCGCAGTTAAGGATTGATTGCTCACCTAAGAAGGATCCAATTTCTAACAAGATTTTGGAATTTTAGGTAATCTAAGATCATAGATTAGTTAACTACTCTAATCTAAGCATTAAGAGTATCAGTTAGGTGGAGAATACATCAAGCAATTTTTATTTGTTCATAATTCATCAATTCCCCGCAACCCTAGAAAATCATAAGCTTGATTGGGGAACTACTCAGACATGGTGAAGAAGATCATATTGCAAAACATAATGAAAAGCATAAAAGTAAATTGTATTGGAATAAGACGGTTTAGAATTCTTCTCCAATTGTGTAAAGATCAAAATCCCTCTCCCAAAAACTCAAATAAAGGTTGTTCTCACGTAATAATTGTTGTTCTAAAATATAATGAAAATTGGTCTAATATAGGTCCTAAAAACGCATGTGCAAAATAGGAAAATTAGGTTTTGTCCTTGTCAGCTTCGATGATCGATCGATCAAGGGTGCCGATCGATATATCAAGGTTAAATACTTGATCTCCAAAAGGTCTTGGTCGATCAACAGATTGAGTGCATCTCTTGCTGAAGATCGAGGATCGATCGATCAAGTGTGTGGATCGATCGATCGCTTCTTTATGGCTAAAATTCCAAAAACTGCTCTAATTCATCCTTGACCAAGCTTTGATGGCATAATCCAAATTTAACCTGTTTTTTACCTAAAAAAACTCTATAAAGCAAACAAATATTATGAAAACATGTGAATTAATATGCTTAAAACCGACAAAAATAAGGTATATCAACACCTCTGTAGAAGTTGCTGAGAATTGTCTCCTCTGGAAATCCATGGTGGGGACATTATGATTGATATGCCTTGTACATGTCCCATGCTTCAGCAAGAGTTTCAGAGTTGTGTTGAACAAACTCGGAGATGTTGTTCTTTAACTTGGCTGTCCTCGGGTTAGAAAGAATTTGGTGAGGAATAGCCGCTTCCATTCAGGCTATGTGGTGATGGTTCCGGCTGGTAAGTGTTTCTCCCAAAGATGGGTGCGATCTCCAAGCAAGAAAGCAAACAACCGCAGCATTAAAACGTCCTCACTAACTCCATTAATCCGTGTAAGGCTGCAAAGCCTCTCGAACTCGTCGAGGTGGTCGAGGGGATCCTCCAAGGGCAAACATGGAACTTATTCCCATGAACCATAATAACCAAGCCACTCTTGATTTTAAAATTATAATTAGGAATGGCGGGGGGGGGGGGGGNTTCCTTTATGTATGAACACTCGGTGCATCACCGGCTCCGATATAACAAGGGTGGCGGGTCTGAGCTTGAGCTAGTGCCTATTGAGCTGCCACGGAGGAAAGCGGTGGTGAACCATCGATTGAATCACCAAGAGTTGTGTTAGTTTCCATATCCGGTTATTAACTTTGCATTCTCTCTCTTTGCTCTCTTAGTTCACGAGGGAGCAAGTGAATGTTGTCTAAGTAGTAGAGGAGATTGTTATTACCCTTTGAGCGGGTTTGCATTAACCTCAGAAATCCAATCTGTGACTGCACTTAACTCACAGGAGTTAAGTCTATGTTTGTAGGCTTTTGCACTGTCTTTGGGCTTTGGCTGCGAGGAACACCTGCGAGGCCGACAAATTCAACAAAAACAACAAGTTTGTCAGTAAGATATGAGCTTGGTTATTAGAGCATCTGAAGCACAAAAAAACAATTTAGCACAATAAAAACACGAACTTGATCCTAGATTGAAAATTTTCCAAACGGAAATCGATGAAATCTGATTTTGCAACATCACCAATTTGATAAAGCAGATTTTTTTGTTCACTCATCAAACATTGTGGTGTGGGTAAGTAAGATGGAATGTCAAACCAATACTCAGATTCAGTAACAAGCAGTCTGGACCAACATTTTATCCTAGTTCAAGCCAATAATTCAAAGAATTATGTCACAATTCCTATGAGTTCAACAAGGTGAAAAACAGAGCAGTAACCAAAATAAAACAGAGCAAGAATATATAAGTTCAATCAATCATAAAAAGGGGTCTCGAGGATCGGACCAAGGGTCAGAGATGAGTCACAGAGCTCCAAACAAGCTTGATAAACCTATTCAGGGTGATTTCTAGGCTAGGAAATAAGTATGTTCAATCCGTTCTGACGGCGAGGAACTCTATCTATACATGCAACCCATTACGACGCTAGTCACCGGCTGACAAGTAAGATGCATTAGATTCAGCCTAACAAGCCTAATAATTGTGCTATATTGTGAGCTATTAAGATGAACTAAGCTATCACATGCAAGGATAAGGGGCAGTCATTTCCGTAAGCACCTAGCGTGTGTAAACGATCTAGATAGTGCCTCAGCTGATCAAGAAGATACAAGCATTAAAATCTACCAAGCATGAAGAAATCTCTATCTAACGCACTCAAGCTAGTGTGGGTCACTCCGATTTCATCTATGACCTACACGTCCTCGAGATCCCAAGCAGATCTACTCAGACCTCATCTTAGGGGTAACGAGAGTGAGACGGAGAATAGGAGCCATTAATTAGAAATGATAAACTAAAAAAGAAAATGCAAAGGAAATCAAACAACTTAATAACTTGATAAACTTAAAATGATCCAAACATTTGATTCACAAAACAAGAAAGAAAACCTTAAGCAAATTACTCTAGATCTGCAAACTTAGCTACTAAAACGGATAAACAAGTTTTCGTGGCTCAAAGGATATTTATAGTCCAACTAAGATAACCCTAATGGCTTGTCAAACACCTCTAAATGAGTCAAATTTTAAGTCTGAGAGGTCGTATTTGCAGGTGATGGTGCGAGGTAAGGCTGCGAGGTGTTCGTCACATGCATGACTTGTGGACGTGCTGTGAGGCCAACATGCGAGGATGGTCCTTGGACGAAAGGTGGAGTCTTTGAATTTGTACGTCAGTCTTCAGTTCTTTACTTGCGGTAGGTGTTGCGAGGCCGGATCGCGAGGCGGGCTCTTCTTCCGAAAATTGAAGTCTTGCGCTTTGCTGGTTGGTCTTTGGTCATCCTCGCAATGATTGTTACGAGGTGGTGGTGCGAGGCTTCTGAAAATTTCCCCTTTGCTGCTTTCTCGATCATCCAGTACTCTGACATTGACCAAGCTACTCCTTAGCTCCTTTTTACCTGATTTTGCTCGAAATGCATATGCAAATGCAAACTATGCAAAACATGTCTAAACGATTCTAAGTGCATAAAGATTCTACCTATATGAATGCAAAACAGATTGAAATATAACACTAAAAAGCATTAGAAACCAAACATATCATCCCGCAGTAAATTGAATTTGATCAGACGCTCCCAAACATCTCCACGCAAGTGTTGAATTGGTTCGCCATATATGAAAGTAATAAAACTTTTAGATCTTCCCAACTTCATTGAAATATCAATGATATTTTTATTCTTAAGATTCAAATCCACCGAAAAATTCTTAGAATAAATGAGAGCGAGACCGCCACTCGTGCCATTTGGTTCGACTGAAATAATATTATATAACCTAAATTAGAAATCAAATTTTCCAAATACCGATTACATTTTCTTGATTACATTTTCTAGTTGCACTCAAAAAAATAAAACAGGCTTATTTCTAGACACAATGTCTCTTAAAAACCAAAAGTGAAAGAACCACCAATCCCTTGATAATTCCAACATAAAAAGTTATTCATTAAAAGAGAGAAAAATAAATCAGTTTGATGATGGACCACCCTCTCACCACCAGCCAACTTTGACACTTCCCTTGACTTGCCCCTAACACTCTTTCACTTGGGAGAAATTAAACCGTCGACCAGAGCTAGCCTAAGACAAGATTATTGAGCTTTTCACCCTGTTTTTTGAGAAACTTGTAAAGTCGTCACACTTGTAGTCCCAACTTTGGATGCAGAAACCATAGGCTCATCTTGATCAACCAAATCTACCTCCCCTTCCTCTTTTTCAAACAGAGCCTTTGACCTAGATTTCTATATGTCCCAAGGGACTCATCATCCCCCACAGCCTCTTCTACATTAACCTACAAGTTTCCAATACTAGTGCCATTAACACAATCCAGTCCCACAGACAAAAAAAAACAAATCATCATCATCCGGCCTATGAAATAAATGATGACAAATATTAGAACCAAACAAGCTCGAAGAAATAGGTTCCTGATAAAGGGAGCCGCTAGCACCTGTTAATGGATGAGCCTTAGAACTCGATACAAAATATGTGGAGAGACCCGCATTAACAACATTGGTGTCAAATACACCAACAACTTCCTTTCCTTTATTGTCACTCAAACCAGAATCATGAGGAGGACCAAAACCACGACCAGAATGGCAAAAATTAGAAAATGATATACAAAAAGGAGGTCTGTTAGGCAACGTGGAATTCTCAAAATTATTAGCTTGAAACCGATATCCAGTCCGCCTAAGACAATCATTCATCTGCCAGTCATTGATCGGATCCACCGTAGCAGTCTTGTAACTCACTGAGTTCCTAACTTCAAGCAGAGAAGGCTTATCAGTATCTCCCTCAACCTCTTTATTCGTAGGCAGAGGACATTTAGTTGAGGCATGACACAAACTTGAGCACAGACGATAATACCCAATGAGCCTACCTTACTCGAAACTGATCTTCATCAACTTACCTTTCCTAAATTCAACTGAGCACTCTAAGACTAGAGGCTTAAGGCCATCGATCTTCACTTTAATCCTCCCAAAATCCATATCAATCTCCAACACAGTTCTAAGGGCCTCCTCAATTTCTTGAAAAGCAATGGGTGCATGATACTGACCTAGAAGACCAAGAACTCGAATCCAAAACACAATCGTCGAAGGGAAAATCGAGTCCACCACAGGTTGCCACCTGACTAAAGTAACATCCAGTAATCAAAGTGAAAAGGGCAAAGTTGGAGAACCTCTTTGATGTCCTCCTCTTTATCAAAATCGAATTGAATTTTCCCAAAGCCTAGATCCAATCCTCAAACTCGATTTTCCATTCACCAAATCTTATGGAAACACAACAAAAGAGCTGAAACATCTTGCTCATTTGGATTAAAGCATCGACCAAGAAATGTTTTGTCAAAACCCTTAATCAACTCAAAGTTATCAAAGAAAGGGACACGAACTGGAGATAAAGAGGAAACAAATCCCTGTTTTGCCATTAGAGAGAAAGAGCCAGAATCAAAGGAGAGACAATATGGAAGAATCGATAGACCCAAGGAAAAAGAAAGAATTCTAAAACAATCAGTAGAGATGAATAATCCTGGCATAGCATAGCTATTATTAAATAGCAATCGTAACCCAACGATTCCATTGGTAGCAGGGCTTGAAAGTTAGGATAAGGACACTAAAACAAAAATTTGAATATTGACCCAAATTTGAAATTCAAATTTGAATCCAGTTGGGGACAGATTCAAGCCTAGAAAGATCCATGCTCGAAAGAACAACAAAGATCTATGTGTGAGTCTCGATATGCAATCCGTAAAACAGAATCGAAGAATCCCAACTCTAGAGTAACCATCACATAAGCCAGAAGAACCCAAAAATCCATTGTATAACTAGACAAAATCATTAGCTTTGAAAAAATCAAACTTAAAGCATGGATGAAAAGAAACCCAGGTGGAATAAAGATTAGAACGAGCTACAACGATCTACGACTTTCATCGAAAATCGCCTTCACCGAAAATCGTCTTCATCGGGGAGAAAAGTTTTTTTTTTAATGTTTAGTTAAACTATTAAGTTTTTTTTATGAATGTTTAGTTTATATAATAGTTTAATTTATAACTATTGTTAAAAATAGGTCAAATTTATAACTATGAAAAGTAAAAGAGATTTATTGAAAATTCTTTATAAAGTGAAAAAATATTCTTTGAATCATTTTTTGTCAACACTGGACCACTACTGACCGATCCAATAGCTAAGTTTCTGCATAACGTAGGTAGTGAGACTCGATCTGTAGATGTATGATGGTGCTTCCCTTCAATGGTCTTACCACCTACAACTATATCAAAATCACTTCAATTCTTGGTATCTTATTTATGGAATAGGAAATGGAGTAATGGGTGGAAGAAGAATTGGAGATAAAATAGAATAACTTCATTTTGAAGTAAAGTATGAAGTAATACGTGGAGATGGTCTAAGAGATAGTAGATTTTTAAAACCATGCTATAGAAAAGAACACAATTCAATGAATTTTGTAGTCCTGGCCATTTGAGTCTTAGGATTAGGTTCGGGTCTAGTCTTTTTGGGTCTGGTTCTTTTGGGTCTGGAATTTTTATATCCATTTAGAACCCGTCACTTTTTTGGTTCGGCTCCGAATGGGTACTGTTCGGGTTTGGGTCAGTTTGGATCCTATTTTAAAGAACCGGAAATTACCCGAATACCTATGTACTCTAGAAATATTCGAAAAATTCTAAAAAAATATCAAAACAAATACCTAATAATGCCAAAAAATGCCTAAAAATACCTTTGAATACTCCTATATTCAAAAAATATTTGAGAATATCTAAAAATCAAAAAATACTCATAAAATAATCAAAAATACTTTAAAAGCACTATAAAATCAGGTCTTCCGGTACCCGTTTAATTCTTGGTTAGGATCTGGGTTCTTCGAATTTTAAAATTTTGGACTTGTTCGAGTATTTAAATATTTCAGGTTTGGATTTTCTTTTTCATGTCAAGTTTAGGTTCAGATCTTCGATCTGATTTTTTTGCACATCGAGTGTCACTTTATTTTGAAGTGGGATACCCACACATGAAATATAATTGTTGTGTCCTGTTAGTGACGAAATCACAAGTATAAAAATATATACAACAAGGTTCGATGTGTTTTTGTAACTATGGACATGAGAAACATTGATGGCATTAGAGTCCAAGGTAAGGTTTTGGACCTGTTCTCTCAAAGACTTTTTAGTGTGTGGTGACTCGTTTCTTTGTATAAGAAAAAAGGAAAAAATAACAAACACTGAAAGGATAAATATTGGGATTTAAAATAAATAAAATATAAAAGATAGTGAACAAGCGTGAAAAACTCAAAAGAGTTAACAAATGTCGTAGAAGTTGGTGGTGAAGGGTAAGCAAATTACGGGGAAGAGTCTGTTACTTTGAAGACCCCAATATTAAGGCTGATTCCCTAAAATGGAATATAAAAATAAAATAAATATCCTAAATTAATTAATAAATAAATAAATAATAAAAAAACAGTTACAGAGCACATCATCGTGTGCGACTCGGCGAAAAACCAAAAAAAAAACGACAGAGACGCTCGCTTCATCGCCGGCGTGCTGTGTCACTCCGGCCGAGTCTTCCACGTTTTTCCAAGTACGTTTTTTCTTTTCACATCTCCTCTCGCATCTTTAATCGAATGTCTCGCGTTTTTAGTATTCTTTTTATATTCTATTTTGGTTTAATTCAGACTGTTACATGTTTGGTCGAGTAATTCTCGCGGAATCATTGTCTTCGTTATTTCTCCGTTTACGGTTGTTATGCGATTTTTTAATCTATCGATGGTAATCTTTTGACTCTCTTTGTTCGTGGGTCGATGTAATTATATTGACCTAAATCCATAGTGGTGTGTTTTTTTAGTATGAATTATTTGATTTGTTTTCAAATTTTCATGGTATTGAATCCGTAGATTGTTTGATGCAAATCGGATAATTCCTACTTTTCTTTGGACAAACAGATTCTCTGGAGCTCACTGCAAAGATTCAAATTGCAGCCTAGAGTTAGAGTGCGCTCCTTTTTGTGATAGCTTTTGTCAAATAGCAAAATTGCAGGTTTTGATTTTTTCTTTTCTCGATATTAATTTGTTTTGTTTCAGAATTTATATCACAACAGAAAATTTATTTACAGCTGAATGCTCGTATGATCGTTTAGAAGAATGCAGAACTATGGTGATTGATTAATCGTCGGACAATCGAAAGTTGAGGAATTGGTAGGATTCGAGAATCGAAACAAGCAGCAAGAACTTGCAGATTCTTCTTCTATGGAGACAACGGATCCTCCCTGCATTTCTCAATTGAAAATATCTTCTTCCATCGAGGTTCCAGGATCGCCATTGCCGCAGGCCAAGATGGCAGAGGAACTAGTAAAGAGTCGTACACATTCCCCTTCAAAAGGTATTGTATTTGCCAATTTTATTTCCTCTGCATATCAGCAAAACTTATGTTTTGCCTGAGATGGGTTAAAATTTTTCTCACTACGCAGTGGAAGGGAGGGATGAAACTGGGGGAGTAGAAGATGATGACCCCACTGACCCAAATTACGATACCATTGAGGTATTCTTATTGACTGAATTTCATATGGCTTAATTTTATGTTCAACATTTGGAATATTTGATTGCACATAAAAAGAAAACCATTTCTAAAAGTGATGTGCTCCCAATTTTTTTATCTGTACAAATTTTAATTGATAAATTTTGCTGGAAGCAGGGCAATGGAATTTCAGATTCAACAAGCTTCGATGCAGATTTAAGTGAGTACAAGAAAAAGGCCACGATAATTGTTGAGGAATACTTTGGCACCAATGATGTTGTATCAGTTGCTAATGAACTCAAAGAGCTTGGAATGGCTGAGTATAGTTATTATTTTGTCAAGAAATTAGTCTCCATGGCTATGGATAGACATGATAAAGAGAAAGAAATGGCTGCTTTTCTGTTGTCTACGCTTTATGCTGATGTCATTGATCCCCCAGAAGTTTACAGAGGTTTCAACAAACTGGTGGCTTCTGCTGATGATTTATCTGTAGATATTCCGGATGCAGTTGATGTTCTTGCTGTGTTCGTGGCTCGGGCAATTGTTGACGACATTCTTCCACCTGCGTTTCTGAAGAAACAAATGAAGTTGTTGCCAGATGACTCGAAAGGTGTGGAGGTGTTGAGAAAGGCTGAGAAGAGCTATCTAGCGACTCCGCTCCATGCAGAGATTGTTGAGAAGAGATGGGGAGGGACTGATACATGGACAGCTGAGGATGTGAAAGGAAGGATAAATGACTTGCTGAAAGAGTATGTGATTAGTGGAGACAAAAAGGAAGCTTTCAGATGCATCAAAGGATTGAAAGTTCCTTTCTTTCATCATGAGATTGTCAAACGAGCGTTGATTATGGCAATGGAAAAGCGAAAAGCTGAAGTCAGACTGCTAGATTTGTTAAAAGGATCCATTGAGGTTGGTCTCATAAACTCTACACAAGTGACAAAAGGGTTTAACAGAATCATAGATTCAATTGCAGATTTGTCTCTTGATATTCCAGACGCCCGCCATATATTACAGTCTTTCATCTCAAAAGCGGCTTCTGAAGGATGGTTATGTGCTTCTTCTCTGATATCACTCTCCACTGAGCCAGGAGAAAAGTTACTTGAAAAGTCCAGCACCTGTGCTTTTAAAGACAAGGTTAAGTCAATCATCCGAGAATATTTCCATTCAGGTGACACTTCAGAGGTCATACATCGTCTAGAAACCGAGTTGAATGCATCTTCGAGTCAGCTGCGCGCCATCTTTGTCAAATATCTGATAACTCTAGCAATGGACAGAAAGAAAAGAGAGAAAGAGATGGCTTGTGTGCTTGTTTCAACTCTTGGTTTCCCTCCCAAAGATGTCAGAAACGCATTCTCAATGCTCATTGAATCTGCAGACGACACTGCATTAGACAACCCTGTGGTTGTTGAAGACCTTGCCATGTTCTTAGCCAGAGCTGTGGTCGACGAGGTTTTGGCTCCACGGGATCTGGACGAAGTATTAAACCAGACTCCCGAGGCAGGCTCAAGCGTAGGAGAAAAAGTGATTCAGATGGCAAACACATTGCTGAAAGCACGTCTTTCCGGTGAAAGGATCTTACGTTGCTGGGGAGGAGGAGGAATTGAGACAAACTCTCCGGGATCCACAGTGAAGGAAGTAAAAGAGAAGATTCAGATTCTTCTGGAAGAGTATGTCTCTGGTGGAGACCTCAGAGAAGCTTGTAGGTGCGTGAAGGAACTGGGAATGCCGTTTTTTCACCACGAAGTTGTGAAGAAGTCAGTGGTGAGGATCATTGAAGAGAAGGAGAACGAGGAGCGGTTATGGAAACTACTAAAAGTGTGTTTTGATTCAGGACTAGTGACAATTTATCAGATGACGAAAGGGTTTAAGAGAGTTGATGAGTCGCTTGAAGATCTTTCTTTAGATGTCCCTGATGCTGCGAAAAAGTTTTCAAGTTGCGTCGAAAGAGCCAAGCATGAAGGGTTCTTGGACGAATCGTTTGCTTCTGAGGAGACACAAAGTAAGAAACAGAACGGCTCGTCTTCGTCCGGATGATGCATTTGATGAGCACCAACCTCAACTTCTCGACTTCGAGACGTTGGTTTCGCGCAAAATCACCTTTGAAATTCCTTCTTTTTTTAGAAAAAAAAAAAAAAAAAAAAAAAAAAAAANTTTGATGACGTTTCTTACAGAAAACATAAAATATCTTATCTTAGTGACGTTTTGTTATAACACATTACTTTATGACCTGTTATTTTTTTGTTTTCTTTGTCAATTATCATCATCATCATCACAGATTTATATGTTTCAGTTTCTTTTTATTATTTACCTTTTAATGTCTACCAATAAATACTATCTTCTATGTCTTTTATTTTTATATACAGAAGATTTGCTATTTTAATATATAAACAAATATATGTATGGTATAGTAATTATGGGTGGAAAAAATATGCGTAAGATTCTATCCGAGTTGCTTTAATTCAATCCGAAAATTCTAGATATCCGTAAAATTTCGAAGCAAAGCAAACAGTAATATATAATATCCGTTAAAATCAAAACAAATAACAAATATCATTTTCTAAAAAGACTAAATATCTGTTCTGATTCGTATATCAATAAATATATATTAAAATATTAATTATGTATCTATATGTTATAATATCAAATAGTGTAGTGCATATTTATATGGTCCAAAATGAATAAAAAATACTAGTATTTAGTTAATTTCCATTTTTAATATTTTATTCTTATAATGTTTTATTCTCCCAAATGTGATTTCATATGAGTTTTGTTTTTTAACTAGTTTGTTTAAAGAAAAAATTAACTAATATAACCTATTTTATTTTATATATTACTAAGATAACCTCTTTTTAATTTAATTACTTAGATAACCTATTTTTTTCAAATATACATATTTTATCCTTCACTTCAAACATTCCATATAATCCTTCTAGTTTGTCTTCAACTTTTC
>OVBA01006702.1:0-16323 GCA_900406435.1 Lepidium aucheri
CTTGTCATAGCCTCCTTAAAGCTTTTAGGTTCGTCCAATTCTATGACTTCTAAACTGGCTAGAGCATAAGCCACTAGGTTTGCATCTTCAAATCTTGATGGTGGTTTCACCTCCCTTCTTTGTCTGCCTCTAACTAACATGTAGTCACTTAGATCTGAACTCTGTTCACTTTCCTGCTCCTCTTCAGAAAATTCAGTGTTATTATCGTTTCTAGATGTTCGTGTACTCTCAGTATCTGACACAATTTCCCCTTCACTCTGACTTTCTGTTCCACTGATTAACTCTGGAGTTAAATCCTCAACATCTCCACCAGACTTGACAGATCCTCCTGATTCAATATGACTCTTCTGTTTGGTGCTATCATCTAGAATTTCCACTACATTTTCTTTAAATGTCACCTTTTTCTTTGAAGTCCTTTTCTCTTTATCTATCTGTACCACATCTGTGTTATCTTCACCATTAGAATCCTTGTATAAAACTTCTTCATTGAACACCATGTCCCTGCTAACAACTACCTTGTTATCTTCAATTAGCCATATTCTGTATCCTTTAGTAAACTGTCCATAACCAATGAATACTCCCTTGATAGCTCTAGGACTTATCTTATCATGAACTGTATGCACATAAGCTACACATCCAAAACTCCTTAGATGATCATAAGCTGGTTTTGAGTTTGACCATATTTCTTCTGGTATCTCAAAATTTATTGGTGAAGATGGCGATCTGTTGATGACATATACTACTGTATTAGCTGCCTCTGCCCAGAATTCTCCACCTAATCCAGCTCCTGCTAACATGCTTCTTACTTTATCCATTATGGTCTTGTTCATTCTGATACACCGTTTTGTTGTGGCGTATATGGCACAGTTTTGTGCCTTTTAATTCCAGAATCTCTGCATAGCTCATCAAATTTTGCATTGCAAAATTCTAGTCCATTGTCTGTCCTCAAGCACTTTATCTTCTTCCCTGTCTGATTCTCCACCATAGTTTTCCAGTCTACAAATGATTGAAACGCATCATTCTTCTTCTTTAGAAAGTAGACCCAGACCTTCTTTAAGTAGTCATCAATAAAACTGATAAAGTATTGAGCTCCAGACAAGCTTGGTGTTACATTCTGTGATCCCCATAAATCTGAATGGATATATTCTAAAATACCCTTCGTTGTATGGTTTGCTTTCTGAGGAAAACTTTGTCTGTGAGATTTCCCTAATGCACACGCTTCACAGAAACTTAGGTCTTGGACATCCTGGCTTCTTAAGAATCCCTTCTNTCCCTTCTTAACTAATGTTTGCATAGATCTCTTGCCCATATGGGCTAGTCTATGATGCCATCTCTTAGTTGTTCTACGAGTATCTTTGATGCATTTACCTCTGCTTTTCTGACCTGACCATCTAGATAGTAAAGGCCATTATTATACTTTCCTGCAAGTACCTTCTCTTTTCCTCTGTAGAATGTTACCCAAAATTCTCTACCAATATAATGGCAGCCTGATTCTTCTAACTGACCATAGGATATCAGATTCCTACTCATCTCTGGTACATACCTCACTCCATCTAGTATGACTACGGTACCATCTGAGTTATCTATTGTCAGTTTGCCTATCCCTTTGACTGCACATGTTGTGTCATTTCCCATTAACACACTGCTTCCTTCTATCTCCTTGAAGTCTGAGAGAAATTCTCTTCTTGGTGTTATATGGTATGTACATCCTGAGTCTAAAACCCATCTGTCATTGGAGGCTATTAAACATACTGCATAAGTGGATGGTTCTGCGAGGACTACAACAGAATTAGTAGAATCTTGATTTTTTCCCTGTTTCTTATTATGTCCTCTCTGTGGATAATCTTTCTTCCAATGGTTTTCATCACCACAAATCCAGCATGCTTTTGTATTGTCACTTTGCTTTGACTTAGACTAAGATCGACCCCTACTCTTGGACCTGCCTCTTCCTTTTCCTTTGTTATTCTTTGTTTCCAGATCTGCCTCTGCTTTCAACACTTAGTCCCTCAGATACTTGTTTCTACTTGTAACCTTTCTGAGCTAGGTTTGACTCCATTCCATATGCCCCTGAAATAACATCATCCATTGACAACGTATCTTTGGCATTACCAAATTGGAGTGTGTGAACTAGTGGATCATAAGCAGTAGGTAAGCTATTAAGCAGACATATTGCTTGATCTTCATCTTGTATTGTAACTTTGAGACTCGCTAAGTCATTCACCAACTTTAGAAATCTATCAAGATTCTCTTTGATTGATTTCTCTTCATCCATCTTGAAACATGAGAACTGTTTCTTTAGGTATACTCTGTTTGCCTTAGTCTTTGTCTGATAGTCCCTTTCTAATGCCTTCCATTGGCTGTAGGCAGTAGTTTCATGCATAATCTTTCTTAGGACTGAATCTGATAGACATTGACCAAGTAAGCTTCTAGCTCTCTTATCACGCTTAGCCCAGGTTTGATCTTTCCCTGGCCCCTCAACCTTCACCTCCTTGCCTTTCTCTGTTGCTTCCTCCGAGACTCTTTCTTCTGTATGTTCTTCTTCAAGTACATCTAGCAGTCCCAAGATTTCAAATTGACCCAATACCCGATACTTCCACAGTCCAAAATCCCCTTTTCCATCAAACTTCTCCACCTCAAACTTACCTAAAGTAGGCTCCATAGTTTGCTTATCAACTGATTTCTTGATCAGCTACTTGCAGAATAACGATCAAGACTGAGAGGATTTTCACGCTAACTATTATTCTATGATCCCCTTTTATAGAATCTTTGTTCTTCGATGAACTTTGAAGAACCAGTGAGATAGAATTCTTTATGAGGAAGAATGCTGATTTGAAATTCAATTCCTTGAAACGAATCTTGAATGAATTTCTAATCCAGCTTTTGGCTGTTGTTTCTGTGATTTCCGGTGAATGAGTCTTTGTTGATGATCTTTGCTAAGTTCATGTTGTGTGCTTGGAAATCCGCCGCAAGACTTGAAGCTTTCTTCACTTTGATCAATCTTCTGTAAGTCTCTTTCGATAACTCTCTTTATCTTTGATTCGCTTTACCTAACAACTGAACTCAACCTGGAGCTCTGATACCAGTTGTTGATGCAGGTAAAGTCTGATTCACCGATGGATTGAAGATGAAGAAAAAATGTAGCTCACAATCACTCTAATACTCTTTCTCTGTATGATGATTGGTATGATAATCGAACACAAGAATTATAGAGTTCCCTCTGTTAAAAGAGGTACATCTCTCTTCGGGATGACTCCTGGAATCCACTAATATGATCTCACTCTATTTTGTTATAGATTACAGAATATGAAGCAGCTTGAATCGAAGAAGATGAATCTAAACTGATATATGTCTAGATTCATTTACATATCATAACATATCAGTAATGATCTTTTAGACCCATAAGCCCGATTGGCGAAATCAAATGCTCGGTCCATAACTTGGTCTATTAGCCTCATATTGGCTTACCGGGCTTAAGTGAATGGCCAATATATTTATATAAGCAACATACTCTTACAATGTTAACCGGAGATCCGAGCCAGACAAGTCACAGCCACCACAACTCCTTCGTTTTCCTCCTCTTGTTATTGTGCGTTGATACTTCGAGAGTCAACATGGAAATCGCCTTGATTAGCTAATTTAGCTTCTCCTCTGTTTGATTTCAGATTTAGGGATTTTGTGAAGACTGATATAGAATAACGAATTTACAAATATGAATTATTATTTTAATTACCGGTTTTATATTTTATGGCGGGTGATAAAAGTATCCGTTAAGAGCTTAGCGATAAGGAAAATCAACAAAGAAGAAGATGATGCTTTCGTCTTCTCCTATCATTGTTCCTTCTTCTTATCATCCATTCCATTTCCTTCCTTCTTCTTCTGATCCTCCTTACGGTTCTCTTCGAACCCACTTTTCTCTTTCTCTTCTCCACAATTGCAAAACTCTTCAATCTCTACGCATGATACATGGTCAGATGATCAAAACTGGCCTCCATAACATCAACTACGCACTCAGCAAGCTTATTGAGTTCTGTGTTCTTTCTCCACATTTTGATGGTCTTCCTTATGCGATTTCCGTTTTCGAAACTATTCAGGAGCCGAACTTGTTGATTTGGAACACAATGTTTCGTGGTCACGCGTTGAATTCGGACTCTGTTTCTGCTTTGAAGCTCTATGTTTGTATGATTTCACTTGGGCTTCTTCCTAATTCCTATTCTTTTCCGTTTCTTCTGAAATCATGTGCAAAGTCGAAGGCTTTTAGGGAAGGGCAACAGATCCATGGGCACGTTGTGAAACTTGGGTGTGATTTAGATATGTACGTGCACACTTCTCTGATCTCCATGTACGCTCAAAACGGGAAATTGGAAGACGCACATAAGGTGTTCGATACAAGTTCTCACCGACATGTGGTTTCTTACACAGCTTTGATAACGGGTTATTCATCTAGAGGCTACATCGGTAGTGCCCGGAAGTTGTTTGATGAAATTCCAGTCAAAGACATAGTGTCGTGGAATGCGATGATTTCAGGGTATGTTGAAACTTGTAACTATAAAGAAGCATTGGAATTGTATAGAGAGATGATGAAGACGAATGTTAAGCCAGATGAGAGTACAATGGTCACTGTAGTTTCTGCGTGTGCTCAATCTGGTAGTATTGAATTAGGTCGTCAGGTGCATGCATGGATTGAGGATCATGGGTTTGGTTCAAATCTCAAGATTGTTAATGCTCTCATTGATTTGTACTCAAAATGCGGGGAAGTGGAGACAGCATGTGGATTGTTCCAAGGATTGGAGAACAAGGATGTAATTTCTTGGAATACCTTGATCGGTGGTCACACACATATGAATTATTACAAAGAAGCATTGTTGTTGTTTCAAGAAATGCTTAGATCAGGTGAAAATCCAAACGATGTTACAATGCTGAGCGTTCTTCCTGCTTGTGCACACCTTGGAGCTATTGATATTGGAAGATGGATTCATGTGTATATTGACAAGAGATTAAAGGGTGTTACAAAGGCTTCTTCTCTCCGGACCAGCCTAATTGACATGTATGCTAAATGTGGAGACATCGAGGCAGCGAACCAAGTGTTTGAAATTATGCTTTCTAGAAGCTTGTCGTCTTGGAACGCAATGATATTTGGGTTTGCGATGCACGGAAAAGCCAATGCAGCAATTGATCTTTTCTCGAAAATGAGAAAGAATGGGATTGAACCCGACGATATCACGTTTGTTGGTTTGTTGTCTGCTTGTAGCCACTCAGGTATGCTGGATCTTGGACGCCATATTTTCAGGTCCATGACACAGGACTACAGAATAACCCCGAAACTAGAGCACTATGGGTGCATGATTGATCTTTTGGGTCATTCCGGTCTATTTAAAGAAGCAGAAGAAATGATAAGGACGATGCCAGTGGAGCCTGATGGGGTGATTTGGTGCTCCCTTCTCAAAGCTTGCAAGAAGCATAACAATGTCGAATTGGGCGAATCATATGCACAAAACCTCATCAAGATTGAACCAGAAAACCCAGGTTCTTATGTACTTCTATCTAACATTTACGCCGCAGCAGGAAGATGGGACCAAGTAGCCAAAATACGAACTCTCCTCAATGATAAAGGTATAAAGAAAGCTCCAGGTTGTAGCTCTATCGAAATAGATTCTGTAGTCCATGAGTTCATCATTGGAGACAAATTCCATCCACGGAACAGAGAAATATACGGAATGTTAGAAGAAATGGAAATGCTAATGGAGGAAGCCGGGTTTGTTCCGGATACTTCTGAAGTCTTGCAGGAGATGGAAGAAGAATGGAAAGAAGGAGCATTGAGGCATCACAGTGAGAAGCTAGCTATTGCATTTGGGTTGATCAGTACAAAGCCTGGTACTAAACTTACCATCGTGAAGAATCTAAGAGTTTGCAGAAATTGTCACGAAGCTACAAAGCTTATATCAAAGATTTACAAAAGGGAGATTATTGCTAGGGACAGAACTCGGTTCCATCATTTCAAAGATGGTGTGTGTTCTTGTAATGACTACTGGTAAAAGATCACAGGGATGTTAAGTATAACTTTCTTTATGTGATATGTAAATTACAACTATAGACCTCTTAAGCAAGTCAATTGCACATAAGGCTTAAATGATTGAGATAATGGCCAAAATATTAAATCAAACTTTTCCACAAAAGTTAAATTATACTTATTTTAAGTAAAATTGAGTAAACATAACAGCGTTGAAAGTTTGTTAATGTAGACTTAAGCTAGATATAATTTGGCTTTTTATGTAACAGTTTAGTACTTAAGTTTATGATTAAAAGGTTAAGTACTTTTTCTGAGTAATTTTAATAGTTAGGCAGTTTTTAGGCCATTTTCTCTTGAATGAGTTTTTTTTTTGGGTGGGCAGGCTTAAATGATTCATTGTTTATAAGTGTAGACATCTAAACAAATTTAAACAAATTCTCTTCTTGATAATTTTTAAAAATTTTAGATATAATTTTCTAATTTTCTTAGGAAAATTTTGACAATCAATAATTTGAATATTAAGTATATAACAAGCGGGAAACTCCATATGACATTATAGCAAATTTTGGACCATTTTGTCCTTATATGTAGCATATTTTTCATTTTTTTGTCAAGGACAATAGTAATATTAGGCCACAATGGCCAGCAAATTAGCTGAATTCCTACATAAATTAATCTCGTAGATGGTGGAACTCGATCTCTAGTGGTGCATGTGCACCTGCCTATAGTGGACTTACCACCAGCCACTGGACTAAAGACCATAGTTATCAATGTAAATATATCTAAACCCCTTGTTAATCTGTTATCCATCATAATTCTCTATTACTTTTTTTTTGTCGACGACAATATCAATATGGGCCACAAAAACCGGCTCATTAGCCAAATACCTACATAAATTTTGTAGATGGTAGAACTCGATCTCTGGTTGTGTATGTGCGCCTGTCTTTAGCGGACTTACCACCAGCCACTGGACTAAAGGCCACTTGCCTCTGTTACTTTTATATATCTAATTTATTATGTGTTTAAACAAAATATTATCAATTCATACAATTGTATATAATTAATATTATATTATTATATTGTTAAATATATTATTATTGTGTTAATTACATTAATATTATGTTAAATATATCATTCTCGTGTTAGTTGTATGATTTGACACCTTTTTCAATTATTTAATATTTTCAGCTTATTTCCATTTAAATTAAAATGGTCAATAGCATTTTGGTAATATGTGATGTTTGTTTTCTAATTAAAACTTATCAATATCATATTTTTAAATTCTTAATCTTCTATAATATTGCCTAAATTCACCATGTTTATCATTGATTAGATATTCAAAATTAGTAATTTTATCATCATTTTTAGAAATGGAATCATGCTGTGTTCACACCAAGATTGTGTGTCCGAAAATTTACTTGGTGGTACACACAAAGATCTCATTCTCTTTGATGTAATTACATATATAATTATAGGATTAGAATAAATGATCAACATAAAGAGAACTAGCGAAAATTACATATATTTATGGGATTAAGAAAATTAAGCCGAAATTAGTGTCAAATCAAAGCAATTAAAATTTATTAGTAAGAGAAAGAAAAGAAGATAAACGACACAATTGCTATATTAATACACATATTATTGAAGTTGTTACATAACAATTTATCTCAACCAAACATTAAACCTCCTTTCATCTCTCTTCAAGAGTCAAGACATACAACAAAATGAAGATCTCATCAATTGGATACGTTCTTATCCTTATTCTCATCTCTATTACAATGGTTTCGAGTTCATCAAACAATACAGAAGTTGGTAATAAACCATACCTCTGTTCTTATCATTTTCCTACATGTTTATGATCAATACGCTAGTTGAAACATATGTTTTGTTTTATGATTAACAAACGAATAAAGAGGAAGAAATGGAGTTTAACTACGAGGAAGGTGGAGCTAAAGGTCCAGAAAATTGGGGAAGATTAAAGCCAGAGTGGGCTCTATGTGGAAATGGCACAATGCAGTCTCCGATTGCTCTTATGGAAGAAACAAGCTTCATTGATCAAAAACTTGGTTTCCTTCATAGCCATTATTTACCTTCTAATGCCACTCTTAAGAACCGAGGCCATGATATTATGGTTAAATCAACTACTGATCACTAGTGACTACTTACTTACCAGTATAGCATTTATTAGGTCATATATAATAATGTTTTCATTTTTTTTTTGTTGGCAGTTGAAATTTGAAGGAGGTAATGCAGGTTTTGGTATCAATATTAATGGTACTGAATTTAAACTTCAACAAATTCATTGGCACTCTCCTTCAGAACATACTATCAATGGCAAAAGGTTTCTATCGATCTCTTTACTCTTATACATTTATAATTTGAGATTTGAGTGGCATGCAAAGTTTTGATGATACATGTTCAATAGGTTTGTTCTTGAAGAACATATGGTTCATCAGAGTAAAGATGGACGTAACGCTGTTGTAGCTTCAGTTTACAAATTGGGAAGACCCGACTTGTTTCTCCTTTCGGTACTATTGCAACCTCAACCTTCCTAATTTATAATTTTTATTTACTAGTAAAAAAAAATCTTCCGTAGCCAAGTCGCAACTACAAAAAAGAAGCCACAAAAATCATCAAATAAGACTATCTCCAATGGATGGTATTCTAATTTGAGGTTCTTAATAGTAAAGTATTAATATTTCTATAAGATTTTAGCTTTTTATTTAAATTATATATTCTTTAAAATTTTTGTCTAATGAAATAAGAACAAATGGTATTTGGGTCTCTTAAATTATTTAGATGAGTCTCTTAAACAACAGACACAAGAGACCTATTTATTTCTCTTTCCTCCTTTTTTTGTTATTTTAATATATTTTTTTAGTAAGATACCCACTTAAGAGTCATTGTTAGAAATAGTCTAAATACAGTTTAGCTATAATTTTTTCTAACAACGACCATATAACTACAGATTTGTTTGTGACTACTATTCGTAATTGATGATTTTCATGATTTTTTATAGCTTTGACTTAACCAGGATTTGGCTATGTATGTAGAATTTTTACTAGTATGTTTATATACATTGATTATATGTTTGTTTTATTGTTTAGTTGGAAAGACATCTATGGAGGATTACAAATACACATGAATCTGAGGAATATATCGAAATGATTTATCCTAGGGTTTTTAATTCAAGATACTATTTTAGATATCTTGGTTCACTTACAACTCCTCCATGTTCTGAAAATGTTATTTGGACCATTTCCAAAGAGGTTATTACTTGTTCTTTTATTTCCTTTATCTATCTAATTATTTTTTTCATTTTTATAGAGTATTTTTCTTATATTAAAAAATGTTCAATATTCAGATAAGGACAGTGTCAGTAAAACAATTGGCCCTACTTCGAGTGACTGTACACGATGTGAGTGTCTTTCATCTTTTCTTAACTTCTACTTTCTTAACTTCTAAATCTTTAGCCTTGATTGGTAAAACTTTTTGTTAGGCATAATGCTCTTCTAGGAACCAATCATAGTTGAGGATTTTAAAATAGACAAATATGATTAGTTCCAATAAGAGCATTATACTCAACAAAAATCCTTACCAATCAAAACCTTTGTAATGTAGTCAATATGGTTGTGGTACATTAGTAGAGCGAAAAAAAACTTAGCACTATGATAATATGTTATTAAAATCAAATCTTTCTCACCATATTGTGTATATAGTATTTCAGGAAACTTAAGACAATAGTAATACGTTATCTGTTTTGAATTATCCAGAATAATTAAAGAAAAAATTTTCTAATGTTAAGTACTAAGTATTCTAACTTGGTTATAGAAAACATGATAACGTATATCTACAATGTGACTAATATTTTCTTTTGATTTATATATTTATATGATTTTTGTTTTTTTTCAGCAATCTAATACAAATGCTAGACCACTTCAACCTAGAAATGGTCGCCGGGTGACATTATGCAAACCAAAATGGCATACTTTACCATCTGAAGTTTCTTAACTAAATCTTTAAGTTTGGTTTATATTCTTTCTAATAACCTCATAATTATTGTAAGAGAATAAATATATTAATGGTGATTATGAGATAAGATAATATATATTGTACTTGAAGCAATCAATGATCAAATAGATGTGATCTTTTGTTCTAGAGGGTCTAATTAGACCGTAGACACGGGTTCTCAAGCCATGTTATCTATAAATGGTTACAGCCAATTGCAAAGGCCCATAAACTTGGAATGTAAATGTTTTTTAGGTTTGAGAAAATAGTACACTAGTAGGTGTGAAATGTTGACTAATTATATACTAAAAGAAATCATTTTCGAATTTACAAAATCCGGTTGATTTAACTACACACTCCAGACATGGTCAATTAAACTACGAATTTACTGTTGACTTTTAAAAAACACTAAACGTTGGGTTGACTCGGCCAATTGAGCATTCTTAAAATCCCAAATTTAAATTTTTTCTAAATTCAAAAGTCAAACCGATTTTGAAAGTTTGTTTCAGTTCTTATTTTCATTTTAATGAACCTTTAAGCTTGATTTTATATATTCTTTTAAGAATGTGCTCAAATTTGAGTTTCTTTAACAGATATATCCAAAAGTTTGAAGCTCAAATTTGAGTTCATCCTTGAAAGAAAAGAGAAAAGCAAGCTTAAATGTTCTTTAAAATGAAGATTAGAACTAAATCAAACTTTCAAAACTCGATTTAGCTTTCAAATTTACAGAAATTTTAAATTTGAGATTTTTGGAATGTTCAATTGGCCGACTCAACCCAAACTTTATTTTTTTTTAAGATTAACAGTAAATTAATAGTTTAATTGACAAGGTCCGGAGTGTGTAGTTAAATCAGCCAAATTTTGTAAGTAGGATTTTTGATCGACAATTTTCCCTATTTTTTTTTTCAATCTTACTCATTCTCTTTAATATTAGTGGGACCGGCAAATGCCCGATCCATAGCCAAATTGCTTCTATTGAAGTTTTGTGGGAATCGAACTCACCACCTGGTAACGGCTAGATCAGGGATAAGCCAAATAGATTATCTGCTTCTTGGCAAGAAGAGATACTATTCAAGATTACAACAGTAGTTTTTTTTTATCTTCATATCTGTGGAGATTTTTTTGTCAAAGAAATTTTATTCTATTATTTTTAAAATTAAAAATTCAGCAATACAACATTCAATTTTTTTTAAAAAAATCAAGAATTAGATCAATACATTCAAAAACATTAGAACATAATATTTGAACTAAAACAGTGACAAAAAAGATTCTCAAATTTTAAATCTTTTAAGGTCTATATCAAACCAAAACCAAATTTATTCGCACAAAAATATCTATTAGTTAATCAAGTGGTGGTAGTGTAATTGTTTTCACTTGAGGAGGAATTTATCTTGTTAGTCTATGCCAAAAATCAATTCTTCACAAGTGAAAAATTGTTAATCATTTCATTTGACTATTGGATGTCTAAAATCAAATTATGTCTAACCCGTAAAAAATTGGTTTGTACTTTGGTCCAGACTCCAATTAACAAAAAAATTATCTATTAGTTTTACGCTAATTGTTTTGAACAATGGATCGTTCATCCACTGAATTCGTCCGAAATAACTCGGTAGTATTAGCTATATTACTTACTCTTTGAAAAATCTAAGTTACAATATAAGAATTTGGAGATTCTATTTTTTTTGAAAGACAGGCAAAGCTATACTTTTCTCCATTTCTATGTGATTGCTTCTTGTAATCCATAATTTTATGCCTTATGCATAATAACCGAAACAGAAAGAAAAAGCTTGTTCGATTCCAATATTTAGGTAAGTTTAGTTTTCCGTTCGATTCAGTTTTGAAAATCGAAAGATATTTATAGGAACCGAAATTAGTTGTTAATAAAAAATATTATGGTTATATTTTTGTTAAAAGTAACTATATTTTTCGAGTATTAAATTATTTTTTGTTATTTTTTTTGAAAAAACTAACTAGTTAGAACCGAACCAATATTATTTCAGGACTAATTCGGTTTTACTTTTTTGGGAATCAGGATTCAAATTTTATACGCTACCCATTAGTTACCATATTTTCATAACTAAAAGCATCGGGAACGAAAAAACTAAATCGAACCAAACCAAAAAACCGAATGCCCATGGCTAGTTTTAGCTACACAGAGTTTTATTCTTAATATTTATTTTTGTTGTTGCCAACATTACTCATTATATTAGATCAACAAGATATGATCTATAATCAAAGTGTTCCAATTGGAGCAGGCGGAATTTGAATTCACTACCTAGTGTCTAACTATATTAGGGACAAACCAACTAAGTCAAATATTTCTTGCAAACTATAAAAATTTTAAATTATTTTTTATAAAGCTAACCAAAACAACATTTTATAAAGAAGCACAAATATATAGTACAACTAGGATTATATCCGCGTTATAACGCGAGATTTGATTATTTCGATTAGTTTTTTAAACTATGTTCCTTTAGGTTGTTTGATCCGTGATGATATTTTAAATTATAGTTTACGAACTGTTATTTTAGAGGTCCGAAACATAAACTAAAATCGATCCAAATTAGAGGAACCATAGCCGACCAAAATACCCAAATAAGTCTTATATCTATGTATTCGAGAAACCAAATCTGAACCCAAACCGAAACCAAATCAAGAACCAAATTTTTTGCTTTTTATAGTTTTTCTATTACTTTTTTTAGTTTTGAATTTTTATATAAATATACCTGATTCCGAGCTTGATCTATACCAAATTGAATTACATTAACCAAACCCAACAAAATATCAAAATACCGAATTAGATGAGCCGAACCTGACAAAATATCAAAATACGAAATTAGATGAACCGAACCAGATAAAATATCAAAACGGGTCCTAAATCTATGTACCCAAAAAATTGAATCCAACCATACCGGTATTTTTATTTAATTTTAATTTTTTTATATTAAATTAGAAATTTTTATTAAATTTTTATTAATTTTAAATTTACAAATATAAATTTGTAATAAAACAAATCTTAATCCTATTTTTAAGGGTAGTTATAAAACCTTAGGTTAATTTTATCTTATAGTTTATAACACAATTAAAAGTGTCTCCCACTATAGTGTGGGATTTGATTAATTTTTCAACTGTGTTAATTTAGATTTTTAGACTTGTGTAGATATTTTTAATAGTGTTTTCAGGATATTGTTTTAAAAGTCCTACACATAAACCAAAATCAATCCGAATTAAAGGAGTAGAACACAACAAAATATCCCAATGGGTTCAAAGTTTATATATCTAAAAATCAACCAAACCCAAACCGGAACCAAATCAATAACAAAATTTCAGATTTTTAGAGATTTTCAATTAAATCTTTTTCAGATTTGAATTTTTGTATACATGTAGCCAAACCCGAATTCGATTTATATCGAACCAAACTCTGTCTCAAAAATAAAAATACATTTATAAGCCTTAAATTAAAAGAATAATAATACTGAATCAGAGGATACTAAACTCGAAAAAAATACCAGAATGCATCCTAAATTTATATATCCCAAAATCTAAATCCAAAATCGAACCAAAACCGAATCAATAACAGAATTTGCACCCGATATATTTTTATTGAATTTTAGCTTTTAAAAGTTTTTCTATTAGATATTTTTTAGTTTTAAATGTTTATATAAAAGTTTATAACCAAACTCACCTTAATCCTATTTTTAAGGGTTGTTAGGAACTTTATGTTAGTTTTATCTTATAGGTTATATCACGGTCAATATAAAAGTGTCTCCCGCTTTAATATATAAGATATCTATAAATTTACTTAAATTTTTTTAAAAAAACAATCGATTTAATTTCACATTTTATGTTTGATTACACTATTATAAAAAAACATTTTTTGGGCTAAATAAAAAATAAAAAATTAACTAATATAACCTACTTTATTTTATATATTACTAGGATAACCCCTTTTTTGGATTACTTAGATAACCTACTTTATTCAAATATACCCATTTCACCCTTCACTCCAAAAATTCCCTATAATCAAATCACGTTGAATTTCTTTAGTTTCTCTCTTTCAATTTCTTCATAAACAAAAACTATTCTCTGTTCTAGTTTTGTTAGGTTACACAATACAAATGTGCCTTAGTTATCTGCTGTATAATCAGGTTTGTGTTCGTTTAATTTTAGTGATTCCTAATTAGAATTTGTGTTTTTCATTGAATATTGATTAGTATTGAGTTTCCTACGCTTGAAACCATGTTTGTTTCCAGTAAACTCAAAGATTGATGTTTTTTGCGAATTTTGGATCGATTAATCTGATTGTTGTTCGATCGATCAATCTTGTTTTTTAAGAATAATTCATTGTACTTGTCATGTGATCGGTCTACATGATGTGTCATTGATCCTGAATTATTTTTTTCTCATATGATGATGACTCAGAAGAGTGATGAGTTAGGATTTCCATAACGATTTTTTACCGTTGGTACAGAGCCAAAATTCAAAAAAAGTATTAATTATCATTGCAATCCTGAGTGGTTAGAAGAAGTTAATTTTGCTGTTGGTGAGGAAGTGTGGAACAAAATAAGAGATTCTGCCTTAGGGGTTGTTGTAAACTTCACTGACAATAAATTCACATGGTCTTCAAAGGTTGTGGAGTATATTCTTCAGAAATAGCTTGTGTGTACCAAAACACATGAGATATGGTGTTTGTATGGTAATATACCAGCTCGATTTTCCCTATCAGAGTTTGAAGCCATAACGAGTTTGAACTTTTCACCTTTTCCCGATGAAAACGAGTTGGATGTAAGTACTAATACTGGAAATGACTTGTTTTGGCAAAAGTTGATATTAAAAGGAAGAAGTCTGTGCAAAAAGGATTTGAAAGCTGTGTGTGGAGAAGTAGCTTCTTGATCTACAGAGGAGAAAACTCGGTTTGCATATTTGTCTATTGTATTAGTCATTTTGGGTTACGATGATAAGGTGCAGCTTAGCCATTCAATAGCGGATATGGTTTTTGATTTGGAAAGTTTTGAAAAGTATCCGTGGGGAAGATTAGCTTCAAGGAATTGATAGATTCAGTTAAAAGTGTTGTCTATACCGCATCATCATGCACCATTCATGGGTTAATACAAACACTCCAAGTATGGGCCTATCGTGTTGTACCTAATTTTGGTGCGAAAACTGGTAGGCCATCTCATGCTGATTGTCTTTTTCTTCTAAAATACAGAGGTACAAAAGGAAAAAAGAATGTTGACATCCACACAATTGTACTACAGAATAATGTATTTTTTATTTGTTTTGTTTATTTTTTTGAGCTTGTGAATTTTTTAATTTCAATGTTTTTGTTTCGTGGGCATTGTAGAGCAATCTAACTCCTTTAATGAATGATTTAGAACCTGCTGTTTGGAACAATGAACGGACGGACAAAAAAGTTGATGTTCTTATCAAAGTCATTATGAAAGATGGTGGTCTGGATTAGTAATTTGGGTTGATAAATGGTTGTACAGCTTTGTAGACAATATTCATGATAATAGTGGTAATGGTCTTGAAGAAGTGGACATTGTGAAAGAATCAAGTAGACGGAATAAACAAGTGCAAAAAATGGGGGTGGGGAAAAAGAAATTGGATGGTTCTGGTTTTAGGTTTTTAATGATAAGGTTGAGGAATTACAAGCTAAAAATAATTCTCTTGAAGCTGAATTAGATTATATGAGGAAGAAAATGAATCAATTTGAAGCGACGCATATACGAATTGCTTTTCTTGAAGAAGAGATGAAGAAGAAACACTCTGAAATGACTCTTTTAAGAATTGATTTCCTTGAGAAAGAAGCAAAGAAGAAAGATTATAGTGAGTTACTTCTAAGGATTGAAATTATAACATCCTGCTCCCAATCTTGAGAGAAAATGTGTTATTCTTTGGCTTTACCAAAAATATATTTTTTTGAAAATTCGATCGACACCAAAAGGTTGTTCAAAATTTTCTGAAAAAGGGAAAATAAAGAGGGGTAAGTAAAGAATTACTCAGTGAGGAGATCACTTCTGCCCACTAAGGCTTAAAGCTCTAGCCTAATTAAAACAAATCTATCTTATACATAGAAAGCAAGCATATACAACTCATGTTTTTCAACAAGTTGTACCAAACATGTCGGATTGCCTAAGGCACCAACTTCATACAACAGCTCAACCATCCTCTAGATGGCTTCAGAGCAACTACAAATTATCAATTTATTTGCTATGGAAAAGACAGCTCGTAGCTCGATACATTCCATAACAAATATCTAACCATGGAAGCGACAGCCCGTAGCTCGATACATTCCATGTCAACGG
>OVBA01006703.1:0-16321 GCA_900406435.1 Lepidium aucheri
GCTCTTTCTCATTCCTTAAGCTTCCAATGCCCTTTCTTAGCTCAACTATACTAAAGGTCCTTGTTTGGTTCGTCCGTTCATACCGTACTCACATACCACATCTTGTGTGTTTGCGGATTTACCGAGTGTGGGTATTACACATATTCATTTTGGACATGTTAGAAACTATAAGATAAAATTGATTTATGGTATAATTATTCTTAAAAATAGACCTAATGTTAGTTTCATTACAAACTTTTATATAAAAGTTCAAAACTAATAAATATTTTAAAGAAAAAATTTAAAACTAAAAAATAAAACTATAAAAATATATCCGGTACAAATTCAATTCTTGATTTGGTTCTGGTTTGAGTTTAGATTTGGTTTTCTAGGTACATAAATTTAGGATCCATTTTTGGTATTTTGTCGGATTCAGCTCCTCTAATTCAGTATTTTGGTTCTTTTGATTTAGAACTTATTTGAGTATTTTTACTTCTCGAATATGGTTCTATTCGGTATAGTCGAGTAAACATTCAGATTTTTTAAAAAATTTCTAAAAATATAAAATTTGGTTTTTGATAGGGTTCCAGTTCAGTTTATGTTTAATTTTTTGGATACATAAATTTAGGACTCATTTGAGTATTTTGTTTAGTTTTGTTCCTTTATTTTGGATCGATTTTGTTCGGATTTTGGTCCTCTAAAACAACATCTAGAAAACAATATTCTAAAATATCAAAACGAGTCTAACATACTAAATTAAGATAGTTTAAGAAGATAACCAAAATAATCAAATCCCGCGTTATAACACGGGTATATTCCTAATTATTAATTAAATTTAAAAGCGTTAAATAGTGTATATTATATAGATATAGGATCTACTGTAACATAGTTGGCTTGTTTAACTTTTTTGAATTTAAGGTTATTCACCCTAATTTTCCTATTTTTTGAAACATCTTATTTTTAACATAAAACTATATTAAAATAAAACGAATGAAACCGAAATTTAATTCCCGTGTAATACCATATATAGTACTATGATTCGAGTTAGGAATAAAATCTTTCGATTTAGTTAATGATAGGACAAAACCAAAAACTAACACGGACATATATAGGTTACCAAATGCAATTTACTAAATGAAATTTACAATTGTTAAATACTTTATAACAAGAAAGATTTACATAATCGGGCGTGTGGAGTATACGGGTGGTAATTTCTCAAAAAAAATTATGCCTCTAGCTCTCTCCGCCGGTTCTCTGTTTCTCCCTCTAGCGTTCGGTTCCAACCGGCGCTGTAAGGGAATTGTCTCATTTGCTTCGTAATTAGTTATGTTGCCGATCTCTTCCTTCATCGTAACTAGGATTTCGTCAAAGCTCTTCACCTTGCAGTGGTAGATCTGGTACGATAACGGTGGTGTGCGGAAGGAAGATCAATTTCGCGCCGGATCTGCTAGGGGACGGCACGATTGCAACCCATTATGTTGATCCCCTCGTGATATATGTGTATTTTAGTATGTTTTAGATATTATTTTTAGTTAATGTTGCATACATTTCATAATATTTGCACATGTTCTAAGGTTTCAATAGCTTCATTTGCGCACTTTACATTCGTACTGCACTCATGTCGCATATGAAGAATTTTCAGCTATTTAGGGAGCATAATTGGAGCATCCAGTACGTTGTGGAAGCCTTGGGATCGGATGATGAGCTCTAAGAACTACTGGGAGAAGAGCACTCAAATACGAAGTCGAGTCTGCCAACACTCCATAATGAAATCGAGTCCCCACTGCTGCTAGTTGCCACCACTAGTTGTCACTCGATGGTGATGCCAAACATACGCACACTCGAAAGGCCACTTTACTAAAAAAGGCCGAAAGAAGGCGCTCACCACTCGAAATGGGCTACTACACCTACTGGGCCTAACCTTCTTTAGTCTCAAAACATTATGTTGATTTTCTCTTCTTTTAGGTTAAGTAAGGGCCTAAGTATAAATACCGTTTGGATGTTACGAGAAATTGTCTCTAAGTTTTACCACTGCATCAGAAACCTTTTGAGATTTTCGTTGTTGTTATTCCAGAACAAAAATTATTCCTTAATCTTATGATCTTCAATGAAATTTCAGTTTAATTTTACTGAAGTCTTTTTCATTCTAAATTATATGATCATGTCATCCATTTTGGTTGTTATTCTATTAGCTTCGCCTATGTGTTTTGAGTAGATTAGTTAGGGTTTGTGAGGGAGTGGATTAGACCAGCGTGGATCTTAAAGCTTACTAGGTCACCTAGGAGTAGATTTTGATTTGGTTTCTTCTGTTTCGGTGTTGTTAAATGCTTATTTCGTTCTGATCAATCGAAATTTGTTCATATACATTTAGTACTTGAAAGGTCTAATGAACTATCTGATTTAACTGTTTCATAGATTAGAATTCTAAACTCAAGAGACTGAATGTCTAAGGTATTGATTATGCTCGAGTTAGTTTTTGCTTCACACTATTTAGGTTGTTGAACGCTTATGATGATAAGGTCTGTTTATATTTTTTCTGAGTTTGTTTTCCACGAGAGTGGATTCATTAGGTATGAACTAATTGCGTAGAAATTTGCTTTGTTAGAGTTTTGTTAAGCGATTTTGTAAATTTAAATGAGGCGCTGGTCTATGATCTCTACCCCTCAAGAACCCCTCTTTCTCACATGTTGCTTAATTCCTTGCCCTAGTTATGTTTATGCTTTTGTTGCATTTTGATATTACTGCACCTTGCTTTCACTGCATTTTTACTCATTGATTTTACGTCTCTTAATTTAGACTTACGTTCTGCTTAGTACTTTATATTATTGTTTCTTGTTGTTTAAATTTCTAGTTTAGGTTGATGGATAACAAAACCATTAAACCGATTTGGTTTATATTAGAGTACTCTATCATATTCTGATTGCTAGTTACATTCCCACATGGATTGACACCTATTATACTATACCAACATCTTAATGTAATAGGATTTGACAAGTAGGGTAAAACCCTTTTATCAAATTGTCGTCGTTGCCAACTGCGTTTCTGTTTACTATGTTTATAATTTTAGGCTTTCTGAGATCAAGTTATTTTTCTGTTTCTCGCTAACTTTGCTTTGCCTTTGTCTGTTTCAGGGGGTGGACTTACAACTCCAGTTAAACACCCTATTGTATGCAGACATGTTCTCAAGGCAGCCAGAATCTTCTCTTTCTCCTAGACAATATTGACAGACTTCCACGTGAGTTGAGAGAGCCGAATAACCTACTCCACAACGAACAAGAAAAATTAGGAGAAATGACATCCCATGATCGATCAAATTCAAAGATGTCATTGGCGTTGCATGAAACGTATCATGAACAAGTGTTACATGTTAGGAGACCTAGACCAATCGGAGCAGATGACGCACCCAGCAGTCACACTCAGTGATAGGTAATTGTTCCTCCAGCCATTCAATCAACAACTTTGAGATCAAAAGTAGTCTCATCTCTATGGTACAAAACCGCAAGTTTTATGGACTGCCTGTAGAGGACTCTCTCTATCATCTGGATGAGATTCAAAGGGTATGCAGCCTGACTAAGATCAATGGAGTCAGTGAGGTTGCCTTTAAGTTGAGGTTGATCCCATTCTCTCTTGGGGACAAAGCACATAGTTGGAAGAAACACTTGCCTCAGGGATCTATCACTTCATGGGATGCTGTCAAATCTGCATTTCTTGCTAAATTTCTCTCTACCTCCACGACTGCAAAGCTCTAAAATGAGATTTCTAACTTTGTGCAGAAGAATTCAGCATCATTCTCTAAACTGTGGGAGCGGTACAAAACGTACCAAACTCAGTTTTCTCATCATAGCTTCAACACTCAAACAGTGATGAGCAATATCTACTGTGGTGTTCTACCAGAAATCTGCATGTGTTGGATACAGCCAGCCACGGTAACTTCCTAAGCAACAACGCTGATGACGGATGCGAGTTAGTGGAGAACCTTGCCCAAGCAGATGGAGAATAAGGAGAACACTTTGACGGAAGCGTCTGAGGTACCGTAAATTCGGATATAGTGAGCAGAAAGGAATTCAGAGTTATGAATGACAAGTTAGACAAGTTGCTTATGGTGCATCAGAAACACGTTCACTCAGTATGTAACGACAAACTAGTTCAGGACGAAGAAGAGGATGATCAGTTGAAGAGGTTAGTTTTTGTGCACAATCAAGGAGAGGTTACAAAAAATACAACAACTATAAGCAACATCCGAACTCCTACATGAACACCAATGTTGCCATTCCCCAAGATCAGGTCTACCCACCCAAACCCCAACCCGTTCAGCAAAAAGTGTATGTACCAAAACAACAATACCACCAGAGCTCCGATCATACCACCAAGGTATGAAGCATAGACTTTGCAGCTTACTCAACAGAGTCCTGCGGTTATGGATTTGGTCCAACAGGTTCTAGAGGGACAAACTAAGATAGCTAATGAATTGACAATGAAGCTAGCTAAGGTCCACACGAAGATAGACATATCTCACAATGATCTCAACTGCATATTTAAGACACTGTATGCTTGACTCAAGTACGTTGAGAGTCAACAAGTCTCCACATGTCATGTAAAGACACCTGGAAAACTCCCTGGGAAAGCAGTTCAAAACCTCCACGGTATACCATGCCAATGCCATTACTCTACGGAGTGGATGTGAACTGCTATATCGTACAAAGAGTGCTAAGGATACTAAGAACGGTAACGTTCAGGTGGGGAAGGATTTCCTCATCAAGGATGAGGCCAAAAAATCCACTCCAAAGGTTGCACTCGGAAAAGTGACTAGACCTGACGGTGGTCGCATGCCACCTACTATGGAAAAACCCATGCCAGATTCCAATCTCGACACACAAGACCGAGTCGAATCTAATTCCATAACTTCTGATGTTCAAAAATAGTTAGCAACTCCGGAAAAGAACAAACCTTTCCCACCACAGTACAAACCTCAAAAGCTTTTCATCAAAGGTTCAAGAAGGATCTGAATGACAAGTATAAAGCTCTGTTCAACAAATAGATGAAAGACATAGAGGTGAAGATCCCCATCTTGGATGCTTTTATCCTGATACCTCCTAACCAGAAATTCCTTAAAGATGCAGTTAAGGAGATGACTCAAGAAGTTGAGGGTATGGTATTATTAACTCATGAAATCAACGCCATTATCCAAAGGAAGGTTGTGCCAAAGAAACTAGGTGATCCTAGCACCTTCATGGTTCCTTGTTCTCTTGGACCCTTATCATTCCGTAAGTGCTTATGCGACCTTGGCGCATCAATAACCCTCATGTCACTTTCAGTTGCACAGAGGTTAGGCTTTACTGATTACAAAACCTGCAAGATATCATTGGTTTTAGCTAATAGATCTGTGAGAATCTCTTATGGCATTTTAGAGGATTTTCCAATGAAGGTCGGAGAAATTGAAATACCAACTAACTTCGTTGTGTTGAACATCGAGGAAGAACCCAAGTACCCATTACTCTTTAGAAGAACATTCTTAGTTACAGCTGCAACACTGATTAATGTGCAGAATGGAACAATCGAATTGAATCTGGGTCCAGACCTTAAAATGAAGTTCAACATCAATAACGCTATGAAGAAGCCAACCATTGAAAGTGAGGTGTTCTCAGTTCAGGTAATGGATTTTCTAGCTGATGAGCTATTGGAGGAGTTGGCAGCAGAAGGTTAACTGCAAGTTGCCTTCACTAAACCAACTACAAATGGGTACTTGAGCAAGGAAGCTGAATGCTATGGTAAACTTTTAGATGCTCACAAGCCAGTCAAGAGTTCAGCTGTGATTGAGGAGTTGGATGAACCAGCCAGTCAAGAGTCCAGTCAAGAGTCAAAGCAGTTAGTAGAGATTTGACAGTATTTGTGTCTGACTCGACTACGAGATTTAAGCTACAAATGCTCGACAGCACCACTTCTACAGTCAATGATGACTGGTCTGAGCTCAATGCTCCTAAAGTGGAATCAAAGCACTTCCTGCAGGGCTAAGGTATGCTTTCTTGGGCTCCAATTGCACCTATCATGTGATTGTTAATGATGCTTTTAGTGGTGATAAATTGAACATGCTATTAATTGAACCGAAATAGTTTAGAAGAGTCATAGGTTATTCTCTAGCTGACATTACATGCATATCACCTAGTCTTTGCACTCATAGGATTCACCTTGAAAATGAATCACATTCAAGCATTGAGCCTCAAAGGAAGTTGAATCCGAATTTGAAGGAAGTGGTGAAAAAGGAAATTCTTAAGTTGCTAGATTCTGATGTTATTTATCCAATTTCTAATAGTAAGTGGGTTTCATCAGTTCATTGTGTCCCTAAAAAGGGAAAAAAATTATTGTTATTAGGAATGAGAAAAGAATTGATCCCCACTTGAACTATCACCGGCCATTGAAGGTGTATTGATTATAGGAAGTTGAATTTGTCATCTAGGAAAGATCATTTCCCACTTTCTTTCAATGATCAAATGATAGAACGATTAGCTAATCACAAATATTAGTGCTTCTTAGATGGATATAGTGGGTTCTTTCAAATCCCTATACACCCTTATGACCAAGAAAGAACGACATTTATTTTCCCTTATGGAAGTTTTGCATACAAGAGAATGTCATCGATTCGTGCAATGCGCCTGCTACCTTTCAACTCTGCATGACATCTATTTTTATATCTGATTGACTAGATGGTTGAAGTCTTCATGGATGATTTCTCTGTCTATGGCTTTTCGTTCTCCTCTTGTTTGTTTAATTTGTCTAGGGTACTAAGCAGCTGCGTGGAAACAAACTTGGTGCTAAACTAGGAGAAGTGTCAAATCATGGGTAATGGTTCAGCTTCAGCCTCCTAAGCCAGTAAAGGATGTCAGGAGTTTCTTGGGCCACACGGGTTCTATAGGAGATACATTAAGGATTTTCTCTAAGATTGCAAGGCCATTGACTCGCCTCCTGTGCCAAGAAGTCAAGTTCATGTTTGACTCCAAGTGTCTGGAAGCATTCTTAAAGACCAAGGAAGCTTTGTTATCTGCACCAATAGTCAAAACCCCAGATTGGACTCTACCTTTTGAAATCATTTGTAATGCAAGCAATTACGTTATGGGAGCAGTTTTGGATCAGAGAAAAGACAAGAAGATAAATGTGATCTACTATGCGATCAGGACGCATGATGGTGCCCAAATCAAGTAGGCAACCACATATAAGGAACTCCTTGCAGTAGTCTTCGCATTTAAAAAGTTAAGATCATATCTGGTTGGATCAAAGGTGATTGTGCATACTGATCACACAGCATTGAAGTACCTAATGAAGAAAAAAGACGCTAAGCCAAGGTTACTGAGGTGGATAGTGCTACTCCAAGAGTACGACATGGAAATTATGGATAAGGCAGGGGTAGAAAATGGCGTGGCTGACCATTCTTCAAGAATGATTATAGAGGACTCGAGTCCTATTGATGACTCGATGCCAGAAAAATAGCTCATGACCTTAAGTGCAGTGCACAACTATTTTCAGATTAAGGCAAGCCTGTTGGAGCTACATTGCCTTGGTACACAGATTTGGTGAATTATCTTGTCGTCGGTGAAGTGCCTTAGAGTCTGGATTCCTATCAGAAGGAGAAATTCTTTAGAGATGTGAACCACTACTTTAGGAATGAACCTTATCTTTACAAGAAGGGATCTGATGGTTTGTTCAGGCGGTGCATTGCAAAGGAAGAAGTTTATGGTGTTTTGGAGCATTGCCATGAGTCAACATATGGTGGTCACTTTTCCGCATTCATGACGGTTCAGAAAATTCTACAAGCAGGATTATGGCAGCAGAATGTGTTTAAAGACGCTCAAGCTTTCATCTCCAAATGTGATCCATGTTAGAGGATGGGTAACATCAGCAAGAGGAATGAAATGCCATAGAATCCGATTCTTGAGATTGAGGTGTTTGACTGCTGGGGGATCGACTTCCTGGGGCCATTCAACCCACCATCACATGGAAATCATTACATTCTAGTAGCACTTGATTATGTTTCCAAGTGGGTCGAGGCAGCCGCATGCCAAACGCATGACGCTAAAGTGGTGCTGAAATTGTTCAAAAGCATTATTTTCCCTCGATTTGGAGTCCCAAGAGTCGTGATCAGCGATGGAGGTTCTCACTTCATTAAGAGATTGTTTGAGAATATGCTAAAGAAGCATGGAATTAAGCATAAAGTAGCTACACCTTATCACCCACAGACAAGTGGTCAACTAGAAGTCTCGAGCAAGCAGATTAAAGTCGTTCTAGCTAGAGTTATGAGAATTTCAAAGCGAGATTGGGCAGTCAAGTTAGATGACACGCTATAGGCCTACAGAACAACATTCAAAATGCCGATTGGTAGGACTCCTTTTCAGATGTTGTACGGGAAATCATGCCACCTTCTACTTGAGATAAAGTACAAAGCATTGTGGGCTATGAAGTTGTCGAATTATGATCTCAAGACTGCGCAAGAGAAGAGACTAATGGATCTACATGAGTTAGAGAAAGCTCGACTTGAAGCTTATTAGAGCTTGAAAATTTGTAAGGAAATAACTAAAGCCCTCCATAATAACAAGATAGCATCCAAGCGGATCACAGATGATCAGATACTTTTGTTCAACTCCAGAAAATTCAAGTCAAGATGGTCTGGTCCATTCCGAGTTAGAGAAAGTCTGCCATATGGAGTTGTAACTCTATCAAAAAGGATGGGGAAAATTTCATAGTAAATTGGCAGACGATCAAACCTTATTTCGCTGATGAGACCATTACCAAGAGAATATCTGTCTCTCTCGATTAACCATCCCATCTCTGAGAGGGTTGCAAAGTCAATCTCAGTGCCTCTAAACAAACTCACTTGGGAGAAAGTCTCATGATATCCTTGTAAATAATTAATTATGATTCTTCATTTTTTGAATTTTTTCTTTCTTTTATTTTAATTTTTCTTGTTTTGTTGCAAGAATCCGGTGCATTGAACTTCCACTCGAGTTTGCTTTAAAAAAAAGGACTCGATTACGCCTAAGTACAAACAAAAGGTGATAGCAATCATGTGAATGAGTGGTGAGACAAAGCACTTCGCCCATGTTGTCACCAGAACATCTTTTGTCTCTTCACTCCACCTCACATTCCACTACTGTTTGCTCACGAGAGGGCATCTTACTTCCTTCACTCTTTGTTATTTAAACTTGCACTTCTTCTCTTGTAAAACACACGAGAAATCAAAGAATTCATAGTATTGATCTAATTTGCTCTTTAGAGTTTTTCTTGTTTTGAAGAAGTAGAGTTTTCTTCTGCACCTAACATCAAAATCGAGTTTTCTTCTTCACACAACTTCAAGATCGGGTCTTTTTCTTTCCATATATATCAAGCCGCTCAAGTTGAATTGAAATCTCTATAGTTGCTACAAGATATTCACCACCGGCTTGTACCGAGCACCACCTTATACTCAAAACCAGTCCGAGCCTAGCTACAACAGCCACCGATTCAGAGCTCTTGCAAGACTTGACCTATTTAAAACCACCGACGTTCACTTCAAGCTATAGCTGCCTTTCCAAGCTACAAAGACTCGATTCAGAAAGCTGCCTATCATACACAGATCCGAGTGAAGCAAATCAAAGCTCCACACGCCACTCAAAGTGGAGTCTCCTTTACATCCGCCAATTCATGCATCACTCGATTATGGAGAGGGGGCATAGAAGAGGAGACTTACGCGCTCTATGGCAGAGGAGTCTCCAATAGATGTAGAAGATGAAGATTTTCCTTCAGAGATGTTAGAACAACACTGAACCACCATACACAGAGGCAAGGCTATCAGGGAAGAAGCGGAGGGAGATGTTTTGATGGAAGACGCAAGTAGCGCAGAGGAGAAAGATGATGACATTGTCGATTTGGATGAGGGGATCATGACACAGACTGTAATGTGCAAAGAAGCGCTCAAGGATTTCAAGGAACTCCGGAGTCGCAACCCGAGGTGAGTACTGAGCTACCACTGTGCAAGAGATTGTCGGCCCGGACCCTTAGAAGAAGAAGTACAAGCAATGAGGCGCAACTTGATGGTTCAGAGGTTCAATCACATGACTTATTGGCACGACCGACTGTGAACATTTTGGACCCGCTTCAGTAATCTTCGAGCTTCTTCAACTATCTGCATGAGCCACAATCCCATGACGACTCCATGGACATGGATCCAGCGGGTGGGCCTTGTTTGGGAGGCGTTAGACTAAGGTACCTGTTCTCCACTCTTTTGTATATATCATTGAATGCTTGTTTATTGTTTGTTAATCTAGAATTCTCCTTCACACTTTTATAGACACAAGGGATTGTGTGATTCAAGTTTGGTAGAGGGTTCTAGAGGATACTAACTTTGTTTTCTGTGTTCTTAGTTTAATTTCACATCTTTATCATGCATTGCATCTAAGAAAAGAATTTTAGCATCAAGTAGTGTCACGTAGTCGCATATCATGTATGATGGAGTCTAGATGTATAGGGAACTATGAGGATAATAGTCGCTTAAAGTTGTTGATTGACTTGCTAGATTCAAGGCCCTACTTTCTAGGCTCTTTGTTGCATTCCATGCTTGCTCTGAAAATTAAGAATGAACCATGTTAGGAATGCTTGGCACAAGTCTCATGCCACAATTGAACATGTTTTTATTCGACGCCTATTCTCACTAAGGGACAACCATAGACCTGATCTATAGTTGTCTTTTCTGTGCATCAACTCTGAATTTGTGGATAACTAGAATATTTGGATTTTCTATACCTTTATGCATCTATCTTGCTAATCCAAGTGGAATCCCACCACGCTACCCGATAATATGCTTTTGAACCATGTTGCGCTTTGATGTGTGATTGTAAGGTCTCTTTTTGGTCTAAACTTAGCATAAAATGTTAGGTAGGAGCCGACAAATTCATGCCTTCATTTAGTTTCAGGTTCACAACTTTTGGACCAGACTAAGACTAGGTGGTTTTGTTTGGGGTCGGGATTACTTGTGTCTAAGCAGAGAAATGGAATGAAGGAAAGAATGAGTGAAAGTCTAAAGATCTAGGGTGAGAAAGAGATAATTTTTTATGCTAATCTAGTAAAGGTATTGGGGAAAGCTAAATGTGAATAAGGTTCCAAGATTAAGAAAAAAAAATAGACCAAAAAGTCTTAATGTCTTAAGAATAAGAAGAAAAAGAACAAGTGGTATAATGTAAAGAACCAAAACCGCTAGAGTAAAATCAAGGAAAAACCCTCCTCCCTAAATAAGAATGGAAAAGCTAAAAGGAAAAGAAGATGATCTACATAAAAATATGAAAACACCTTAAGTAAAAGGGTAGAGTAGGATCATATTCTGGGCTAGATTGGCTAGGTTGAGATCAATTATAGGCATATGGCTAGATGGAGACATGACTTTTTATGCACTTGTAGGTTCTTACCTTTAGCATTATGTAGAGGCTTAGTCCTTTCACGAGTGATCTTTTGTGCTATGATTGACAAGTTACTTGTGGAGATTGTTTTAATCTCTAGACTTTACCCTTGACCAAACGAATTCTTAGGTGGTACATAGACAGAGTCACAGTTACTGAACTAATGAATGTTAAGAGGATAGGTTCATCTGAATGAGTAATTAGGTTGTGGCTGAGTTTAAACTGAACTGTGATTGTCATGGCTAAAGTTTTTAAGTAAGGCTTGTTTGAGCTGCACCACTAGAACTCGCAACTAGGACCTTGAGTTTCGTATTTATTTCAGCTTGTTTCCAGTTCTGAGTTCCCAACATTCCAACCTCTTCTCCAGCTTAATTTTGCGC
The DNA here is from genome assembly GCA_900406435.1 of Lepidium aucheri. NCBI lineage: Eukaryota > Viridiplantae > Streptophyta > Magnoliopsida > Brassicales > Brassicaceae > Lepidium > Lepidium aucheri. Next base: position 11,777 of record OVBA01006703.1, read on the forward strand.
ATTTTCTTAAGGGCAAGCAAAGTCTAAATTTGGGGGAGTTGATATATGTGCATTTTAGTATGTTTGAAATGTCGTTTGTAGTTCATGTTACATACATTTGCACATGTTCTAAGGCCTCAATAGCTCCATTTGCATACTTTACATTGGCATTGCATGCAGGTTGCATATGAAGAGTTTTCAAGTACTTTGGGAGCATAATTGGAGCATCCAGAATGTTGTGGAAGCCTTAGGACCGGATGATGAGCTATAAGGACTACCAGGAGAAGAACATTCGAATACGAAACCAAATCTGCCAGCACTCTAGACTGAAATCGAGTCCCCACTGCAGCCACTCGCCACCACTCACTGTCACTTGATGGTAATATCAAACATACTCACACTCGAAAGGCCACTTTAATTAAAAGGGGAAAACTAAGGCGCTCACCACTTGAGATTGGCCACTATACCTACTGGGCCTAACCATATTTAGTATCAAAACATTATGTTGATTTTTTCTTCTTGTAGGTTAAGCGAGGGTCTAAGTATACGAGAAATTGTCATCTAAGTTTTACCGCTGCTTTAGAAACCTTTTAAGATTTTCGTTGTCAAAATTCCAGAATAAGAATTCTTCCTTAGTTTTGTGATCTTTTATGCAATTTTAGTTTAATTTCATTGAAGTCTATTTCATTCTAAATTCTATGATCATGTCATCCAATTTGATTGTTATTATGTTCGCTTTGCCTATGTGTTCTGAGTAGATTATCTAGGGTTCGTGAGGGAGTGGATTAGACCAGCGTGGATCTTAAAGCTTACTATTTTGCTTAAGAGTAGATTTTCTTTGGTTTCTTCTGTTTCGGTGTTGTTAAATGCTTATTTTGTTCTAATCAATCGAAATTTGTTCATAGACGTTTAGTACTTGAAAGGTGTAATGAACTATCTGATTTAACTGTTTTATACATTTGCATTCTTAGCTTAAGAGATTAAATGTCTAAGGTCTGTTGATAGCTTTTTTGAGTATATTTGCCATGAGAGTGGATTCATTAAGTATGAACTAATTGCCTAGAAACTTGTTCTATTAGAGTTTTACTAATCGATTTAGTAAATTTAAGTGAGGCATTGGTCCATGATCTCTACGCCTCAAGAACACCTCTTTCTCACCTATTGCTTAATTCCTTGCACTAGTTTTATTTCTACTTTCGCTGCATATGATTTTACTGCACCTTGCTTTCACTGCACTTTTACTCATTGCTTTTATGTCTCTTAATTTAGACTTGTGTTCTGCTTAGTACTTTATATTATTGTTTCTTGTTGTTTAAATTTCACCTTTAGGTTGATAGATAACAAAACCATTAAACCGATTTGGCTTGAATAAGAGTAGTCTATCACATTTTGATTGCTAGTTATACTCCCACTTGGATTGACACCTATTATATTACATCGACATCTTAGAGTAATAGTATTTGACAAATACGATAAAATCCTATTATCACCTTGCCGATGTCATCAATGGCAGCTTTGGCTTGCCGACGGTTGAGCTCTTCTCCAGAAGTGATTCTACTCCCTCCGAAGCCTCTTCTTCTGTGTTTTCAGTCCCTATAGTCTGTCAAGAGGGTTGCTAATGCTTGAGACCAAAGGTGAGTCTGAGCTCTCGAGGTTCGCCTCTGTCTCTGTCTCTCTGTGTCTGGCTTGAGTCCCTAGGAGCTTCATACCTCCGCTTGGCTCTCCGGTGATTGTTTTGATGTCTCTGCCCGTGGTGCTGGTTGTGGGGTTTAGTGATTATCTGAGGTTTTCATTTGCTGTCTCTTTGTTTGTGTTGGCTATTGGCTTTTGCTTTGTTCAGATTGCTTGATAGTTGGATGCTTGGAGGTGAAGTAAAACCTGGGTGTGGATTTGTATTTGTTCTCTTTTTGATGTGTGTTACTTTGGGCTTAGTTGGGTCCTAACCTCCAGTCAAGCCTTCAATAGATGAAACTTGCATCTTCATTAATCTTGGGTTTTATAGTTACACTCTAGATAGCTCATGGCTAGGTCCTGGACTAACTCTTGCTGCTGCGGATGGAACCGTTGTCGAGTTTCTTTAGTTCTAGTCTGTTGACAGTTCTTTTATGAGTTCCCGTTGAAAGGCTTTCAATCATTTGCTATCCTCTTTCGATCATTGCCGGTTGCTTTCAGTTTTTATTGTATGAAGACTAACGCTTAAATCTCCTCAAGTGTCTATTTTACATCATCTCTTCTGAGCTTTAGTTGTGATGGATTGATTGAAATTTGTTTCTATGTTTTTTATCCTTTTTGGCATAAAACCAATATGTAGGAACAACATTGTGTAGGTCCTTACAATTTTCATCAAATAAAATATTTACATTCTTATAACTTATCAAAAAAAGATTGAAGGACTCATACGTATAATATTATAAATATTAGTAAACAACTAAGGACTTTTAATTGACTAGAGTACTTTGTTATTAACTTATTAGAATACACAAGTGTTTGGAGAATTGTCCTAGGAAGTCGTGTAGGTGGTGCTTAGATGCTAGGCAGAGCCTAGATGCTAAACGGACCTAGACAGATAGTGGAAATTTAGACAGTTTTGACGGTAATTAGGTAGTGATTAATCGATCTAGACGTTCTATTTTTTAATAAAAAAAATTAATTTAAATCTCATATAAATTCACCTAGGTCCCGACTAGTAACAGATGCAGGAAAGCTACTGTGGAATCTATGTCTCATACAAATTTTTGTGACTGTCTGTGTGACTGTGTGAAAGCTACTTGTGGGACTGTCTGTGTTGCAGTGCTTAATTAAAAAATGCTAGACGCTAAGTCGGACGATGATATTTTGTTTAGTATTTAGAGAGGCTAGTTAGAGCAATCATATTTAGTATGGAGCACATATTAATATTTGAATTTTAAAAAATCATAAACGCCGAGTTACTCTCAGTCTGGTGGTTAGAATAATCCAGCTAATGACTCAGGGCACCAGGGTTCGATTCCTCCCCACTACACTAGTGGAATTAAAAGGAATTTTGGGGTGTGTGCTAGGCTATGGATCAGGGCTTGTCGATCTAATTGTTGACAAAAAAACAATTAATAAACAAAATATATAAAAAAATTATTAACTCCCATTTTACTCCCGCAACCATAAAAGCATCTCCATCAACAAGTCTCTCATTTTGAATCTCTCAACAATTAAAAATTATTATTTTAATATAATATATTTTTCTAATTAAATTTTAATTCTAGAAACTGAAATGAGCGAATAATAAAAAAGCACATTGTCTAAGAGTGTTTCAACATTATCCCATAGTCTCTTATTTGAGAGACTCATCTCACTTTGCTCTCTCTTTGCTTTTTATTATTTTTTATTTTTTATTGTTGAAAGACTCTATAAAATACTCCTAATAGAAATGCTTTAATTTCATTCCCTGCACAAATTTTGTCTTCACAAATCTCACCAAGCGCAAAACGCTTTTTATCCTCACTTCGTCAGCCACCAGCCACGACCACTTTTTTCTTCCTTGAGGCTAATATTGACCCAACCGCGTTTTTTATATTGCATATTTTTTTAATTAAACAACAACTCTTTTTGTGACTTCAACTAAACTCACGTTTACCATTCTCCACTGTTAGATTCATAAACGTCTATCTAACGGTTATCCGTAAACTCTCACCCACCCCTTCTTTTTGTTTTTGGTTTTCTTTTGTTACAAAAACAAATCAAACTATGTGTTTCTTCTCTTATGCTTTACCTAACAACAACACTACCAATCTTCACTCTTATATAAACAACTCTTCTCTCTTCTCTTCTTCCTTCCTCAGAATCCATCAAATCCAATTGCCTTCAACAACAATTCAAATCTTTCTTTATCTCTCCTTACTCTCACAACAATTTCAAAGAGATCTGATCTCTCTCACTAACACAAAAACTCAAAAAACCAAATGGATCAGATACAGAAAATATTGTGTGGATCAGGAGGACAATGGACGAAACCTACTGCAACGGTGACGCCAACAAAGACAACTACGGTGACGATAATAAAGACGACTACAGCTGCGGATCCTTTGAATTGGGGTTAAGCGGCAGAGCAAATGAAAGGAAGTCATTTAGATGAAGTGAAGAAGATGGTTGAGGAGTTTCGTAGACCAACTGTGCATCTCGGCGGAGAGACGCTAACAATTGGACAAGTTGCGGCGATCTCCACCGTAGGCGATTGTGTTAAGGTTAAGCTATCAGAAGCTCCGAGAGCTGGTGTGGAAGCTAGTAGTGATTTGTTTATGGAGAGTATGAACATAGGTATTGATTGTTACGGTGTACCACCGGATTTGGTGCTACTTCTCATCGGAGAACCAAAAACGGCATCACACTTCAAACTGAGCTCATTAGGTAACTTATTTTAATTATTAATTCATTTTAAATTAGGGATAATGGTAAATATAATCAAAAAATTTCAAATCAAATACAAAAACTAATTTTTTGAATTTTATTGCAAAACTAACCCATCAGAGTAGTGAATCTATTATTTTGCTCTCCATGACTAAACAAAAAAAAACAGATGCGCAATTATATATA